>CAUYRT010009016.1:0-143721 GCA_963574885.1 Lepilemur ruficaudatus | reverse complement strand
TATCTAAAACAAGTGGCAGTTCTTTTTCCTGATAACCCTGAATGTCCATCCTTCAAGAAGTAACTCACTATTGACATCAATTTCAAATAATTTGTGATTCACTCCTGTGAAAAGCCATATGAAGATCATTCATTAATCTAATAAATTTCTCTCTAGAATTGAAATCCTTTAAGTCTTATTTTATATCTTGTCATATAAGATAGGTACAAATGAAAACTTTACTATTGATACTTTAACTTTCTGAAGATCTGATATTAATTGTATAAAAATAATTGCAAAGAATACTTTTACATCATCTTTAATGCTATTTAAAAAGACTATTCTTTTTTTTTTTTTAATTGGGGGAAAACTACAAAGCATTTACAGTACAATGTTTAGGGTCACAATTTGTAGTGAGCTGATTTCCCAAAATATATTACCACTCAAGTTGACTTATCTTGTTACATTCAAAAACCTACTCTGTCAAAGTAGTCCAGAGAGTACATACATAGTGCTCCAACTGTATCTACGTACAACCAACGCTCCATTTTAAGTGTACAATTAAATGATTAGAATACAAGAAATTCTTTAAAAATTAATTAAGATGGTATTTCTTTGTAAAAGTTGAAATCAAATATAAACATCTATGGGGTTAAAGTGAGTCAAAAGAAAAATTAAAAGAAGAAAACTTCAAATACTTTCTTAGGGAGTATTATATTTAAGGAGGATTCAAAGTTGTATAATCACAAATATGTATCACAGTTTATTAGGAACCATGTGATCAAATACTGAAGTTCTTTTATTCCTATTACCAACTTAATCAATAGAAGAATTAGATTGTATTTTCAACTACATCAATGACTCAATATTTCAGGAAAAAAACTTAAATGCCTAGGTGACATTTATCTTTTTAAAAATGTTACAATATCTTTTACAATTTTTATCTCTCTTTCAATTTTTACTCCACTGCTACAATGAGGGGTGACTAACACAAAATATATATATTATTGTCTAATATGCCTATGTTTATGCAGCTTAGGAAAAATTTACTTCACACACTTCTATTTCTCTCAAATTATAAATGCTAATATTTATTATTCTTAGAAGTATGAAAATACCTCTAAATTAAATAGCTTGCAATTCTTAATTCCAAAGAATTAACTGGTCTTGCAAAGACAGTCAGGGAACCAGAGACGGGCAAAGCAAAAAAGTACATAAATTAAACCATTTGGGGTACCTGTTCAATGGATTTTTAATTGATACATATATCTGCATTCTTAAATGACTAAAACATTTAGAATGTGGTTACTCACAGCTATTCAACTGACACAATTGGAAGGAAAAATCCATCAAAGAATAAAATAGGTAAAGGTTAATATACAACTATAGATAAGAATAAAATACTATCTTTCCTCTCCTTTCTTACAGCTCAAATTCCTGTCATTTACTTATAAGCAATCACATCTTTGGTTTCAACACAACTTCAAGAGCCGAAAACAAAACCCAAAAAACCCCAAGTAGCCTATTTCTTAGAAATAACTTATATAACTTTTTATTTCTACAGCAAAATGCCCAGGTATTGCTTTAACTTCTCTTGCAACTCTCCTGCTGACTAGGGTCGTATTAGCTTAGCTTCAAAAAGATATACACATGCAGCAATTTCTATTCCAGCACTTTCAGGAGGGGCAACTGCAGACATCTAGTAATTTACAATGAATAAAATTTATCTTATTTTTTTCTGTGTCAAATTGTTCACGTATTTAATATATTTAAAACTACATGGAATGCAAGTCTTCAGTACTTTTATATTTAATGTGCAATCTATGATGTGCTACTTTATAAATGTTTTACACTGCTTCATTCTTGAAGTTTTACCATGCCAAGTACACCAATAAATAATTCCAGGGCAAGGACCAAATTCTGTATCTGTGTTTGAGTTCAAAGGGAGGTTGGAGGGGTGGGGTCTAGAAAGTTTTTTTAAAGAGCTCTGTACACTTTTCTAAGTGCTTTATGTGGTTTTCAAAGTCTGTTAACCAAACTGTAAAGTCAACTGTCACGATACTGAGAAGCAAAGGTATACCTAAATTGGAAGTACAGGCATTGATCCTGTTAGTAGTGGCACAAAAATAATTTGGCAAGTAAGAAAAAAACCCAGAAACACATAAGAAAAAATCATTAGATGCTTAGCATGTTCTTTTTATATAAGGCATACTAAGTTATACATGCAAGGATATTAAAGCAAAATATAATTTTTTAAATTTTATATGCAATTTATAAGAAAATTAAGGCCAAATTCTCAAAATATTTAAGAAGAACCATACGACTAATAGAATGCTTTGGGACCAATGATGACCTTATCAATAATTTAATCATTTTTATCCCAATTGGATTTAGTTCATACATATATTCACAACACACAAAATTTCCTATGCTATTTTGGGCTTTCTTCACTGAGCCTAAAAGCCAAGGAAAAATTCAGCTCTTTATGGAATGAGTTACTAATAGAAATTATTTCAGTAAGCTTTTATATTCTTAGAAAGGAAAACTTACTCTAAAAAATGAGGTCTTATAAAGCAGTCACTCCCACAATTAACATGCTTTTATTGCAGTTAAAAATATTTAGTGAGAGTTTAAGTTACACTTAAGAGCAGCATTAAACCTTTTCTCCTTAAAGGTAGTTTCAGTTTAATTGCTTGATACTATTAATCTTGCTTTATGTATGTTACACCTGCAGACTGCAATTCTCATAACCATATACATTTTATCACTTGTGATAATACAATAACTCATATTTTACCAGATCTACTTAGTAATTAAAATCTGCACAAACAAAAAGACTATCTGAGGTATTAAATTTAATAATAAACCACCCAAATATAGGACAAGTTTCTATGTTTGAACTTATACCACTATTCTCAATTGCAAATTTCTATGAAATTAACCTGCTATTCCCAGGGGATCAGTAACTACTGTAGGTGTTATTGCTTGGTGAATGACCCATGGAAACACCAAGAGAAATTCATTTTTACCATTCAGTTTATGAACATGACCAATTTGACTGATGTTTAAATAAACACAGCCCTTAATCCAAGATGGGTGTAGTGGGTTATATATGGATAAAGAAAATTAAAGCCCAGATCTTCATTTTCTTTTCCTTTAATGACTCTTTAGTAAGATATGGATATAGGAACCTTATAAGAATAAGTAATGTAGAAAAGCTATATTTAATTTAACAAACATTACAAGGTCATCTCTAGTAACCTGTGACCACAAAATGATAGCACTGGGTAAGCATTCTGGAACACAAAAGAACAATGTTAGATTTTTGTTCAATGATATTAATTTTGTGTTTTGCTTTCTGTTCACCTGTATTTTTCAAAGCTAATAATTAATTTTCATGCCAAGTATGGAAAAAACATAGAATCCAATTCTGTACTAGTATCAGAGAAAAACAAAAGCAAGGCCAGGTGCAGTGGCTCATGTCTACAATCCCAGCACTTTGGAAGGGTGAGAGAATTGCTTGAGGTGAGTTTGAGGTGCCCTGAGCTATGGATTGCCGAACAAAAGCAAGCCGGAAAGGTTTACCTCTGTGGTTGGGTACCTCTTTGACTGAGTTTAGGCTCTTCTTACACTGGGTTTCTTTTTACTTAGTTCTTTTGAAATTCATTTACCCTGAGTTTTCCTTTATATCAAATCTGTGAAAAGAACCTTAAAAGTTACAACTAAACATTGTAGTTACTATAATTAGGGTCTGAGGCAATCTTATCCTTAATTCTAACTTTTTAGAGAACAAAGCCAAAATAAATAATTTTGTTCCTTTTTCACACTTTTTAGTCTTCTAAGGGCACTGCAGACTACATTATTGGAAGATGCTCAACCTGTTTAGTAAATTTTTTATCTAGTCAACTATTTCAATTAAGTTGTCTTAACACATTGACTGCCACACTAGGGAAAAGAGTGGGGCCATAGTGTTTGGGGCCAGAGTGTTTTATTACGAAAATAGAATAAAAATTACAAAAATAAAACGAAACTTTCTAATGTAATAAAATATTTGTTATTTTTAATTGTTGTCTGTGCATAAGTTATATGGAAACTGAAAAATAGTTCTCATGGCTCCCAAGGTACAGAGACATGTGAGTTACATATGCTTCACAAGGCCCCGGGCTCAAAACCAGTGTGAGTTAACTACAAGTCACACATCAGTTAATGTGCTAAAAATATTTGGGATCTGCATGCCTTACACAAAGATTTGAATCCTTCAAGCCCATCAAACTCTGCTTCAACAATAGAAAGATGAAAAACTTTGAATCAGTTATTGTGTTTAAAGAATTCAAATTTGCTTTTTAAGTGTTCCTTGTAATCCATGGGTTGAACTAAGCTTGAATTTGGCTTTTTGGGAACACGTGTCAACCTAATTTATCCCCCACAAGATACGTACATGAACTGCTAAAAGTGTATTTTTGACTTTGGGGAAAATTCTCTGTTCCTTTCAGAGGGCAGTACATAGCCCTTTATTAAGGAAGGTTTCTTATTCCAAAAATAAGTTCCTAATAATTATCACCCATTCCTTCTGTAATTTATTCTCCTTGGCAAGTGTTCGAAGCTGTTTTGTCAGAACAACTGTAATATGCCCTTTGCAAAAATAGTCTGAATGGAAAGCAGAGCCTTGTATATCTATGTTTTTGCAGAGATAAAAGCAGCTCATGAAAATACTGGGCATAGAAAATGACCATAATATGTTTTGAGGCTTAAACATTTTCACACACACACATACACACACCCCTCTTTTAAAGGTATGCCTGCTATGTGGATTACAAGTATGGTATTTCAAGGACTCAGTAATTTTAGCAGCACATATGATTTACTAGTAAATTCAAATAAAGCTAATGGAATATGGTAATAGTCTAATATAGCTATAGTTATTTCAACAGCATGCACTCTCTTTGAAATCCTTTTGTCCATTTCAACCAGGGAGCAGTTGGGAATCTTACCCTTGACTGGAGAGGACTATGGGGATAAAAGTTGCTGAGAAGTAACCTCTCTACCCTGTCACTTACTTGGGCTCCACTGCAAGTGAGTTACTAGGTATCTCCTTGAGAAAATTACTTAGAAGCCACTGCACTATATGAATAAATACACAAAGAATTAATGTGCGGTTGGTGGTCATGTTAGGAAAATTAATTTTAGACTTCTCGAACACTGGTTTTTATTCATACCACATACAATTTTTCCTTCTACAAAGTCTGTAAATAGACTTTGTTCTATCATTTTTACCTTCAGGAAAGCAAATTATGATCAAATAAATTTTTCTAAGACAGCAAACAGAGATTTGCTAAAAATAATTTCTCCTATCCTCTCTAATCTAAGACTCATTTAAAAAAATAAAACTTCTGTGACTTTATTTTTTGAAACTGTCACAGACTATTTCAAATACCAATAGGATCTTAACCACACTGAATAATACTTTTCAACTTTCTCTGCATAAATCTCCCAATACATTTTTATACATTGTTGGAAGAACTGACATGAGGCATAATACTAAGCTGAGAAGTATCAGGATTTATTCAGGGGTGAAGGTAAGACCATAGTCATTATCTTTCTATAAACAGTCAATCTCACCTCCGACAATGATGTTGGAAATAGAATTCTTGTTAAGCAAAGGAGCATGGCCAAAATCCACAGGCTGGTGGGTCACATGTATCAAGAAAGTCAGATGGACCCCATTCCTAAAGGTAGCAGGGGTACCTCATTGCCTTTGACCTCTTAGCTCTAAACGATAGCTTTAAGTACCCTCTGGGGTTAGTTTTCACTGGCCTTCTCTTCCTTCTCTTTTTTCATATCTCACAAGGTGCTCTGATCCTGTCTGGCAGTCAAGAGACCGGGACACACTTTACCCAGATCTGGTGGTTCCACATTTGTTAGTGTTACTGTTCTCCAGTTACATTTTCCAGAGATAAAGATACTGATAAACAAATCCAAGCTAAATGGGAATTTACTGATAGTTTGCTTTGGTTTCTTTCCCTTCTCTAGCAGATCATAAGCTTCTCGGGGAATCTGATGTTAGGCATAGAGGGTTAACCAATGTTTATTAAATTAACATGAATCTTCCTCCCCAGGGTAGGTTTTCTTGACCAGGGGTCTCCTTGATCTTGGGCCTACAAATTGGATCTCTCACAGGCTTCCTGGCTGCTCATCAGACTTTTCCCTGGGCTTCTCTCATTCTCTCTGTGGCGACTCCTGAACACACATTCTAAGTTGTTAAGTGATCAGATCTACATAGGAATTGATCAAGATCTCCTAACTTCTACTAAGCCTTCCCTTTTCATTTCCTGAACTCTGGCTCACTGCATGCCCATACCTCAAATGGTCCTCACCCAGGATGTGTGGTCTACTAGGACCTTGCTACTCAAAGTGTGATCCTAGGACCAATGCCACCACCCAGGAGTTTATTAGACATATGGACTCGCAGGCCCCCAATACAGTGCTCCTGGATCAGAATCTTTACTTTAATAAGACCTTTAGGTGATCTGCATGCACATTAGAGTTTGAGAGGCATAGCACTAGGTGACAGGTCCCTGTTTCCTGCCCATATTTTGGCCCCAGCTGTCAGGGCTGCTAAAATCCACCGTGGGTTCATGTAAAATGTTACTCCATGAGGAGAGAAAAAGCATAAATTATTGGATGGTTCTTCTAATTAGAGTAGTGATCTCAAACTTTAGCATGCATGCATCAGTTGCCTGGAGGGCTTGTTAAAACATAGATTGCCAGGACACAGCCCCGTAGTTTTATGATACAGAAGATTTAGGTAGAGCCTGATAACTTATTTATTTTTTTAAAGAGATGGGGTCTCACTATGTTGCCCAAACTGGACTTGAACTCCTGGGCTCAAGTGATCCTCCTACTTTAGCCTCCTGAGTAGTTCGGGCTATAGGCATATGCCACTATGTTCAGTGAAAATTTGTATTTTAAACTAGTTTCCAGGATGCTGCTGGTATGGATACCACACTATGAGAACTATTACTTAAGAAGTTCTGCTTTCTGTCCCCATCTCCTCAGCTTACTCCTGAGTTGTATTCTCAAATTAGCTTACTCAACATGTCTAGTCATTCAGCCAGTGGTCACCACACATTTAATGACTGGGACACAAAGAATACATAGCTAAATTTCTCTTAGCATTCTACCTCTATTAATTCTTACACATTTTATTTTCTAGGAAAATACCACTATAAAAACATGGCCCAATAAAAAGGAGAGATACAGATGTGAGGGTGAGAGAAGTTAAGAGAACACCAATACTGCCAGGACCCACTAGGCCATTTTCCCACTCTCCATGTAGAAGTCCTATGATATTGGTAGCCTGGCTAAATGGTCACCTCTTTGGGGTTCATCTGTTCTGTCTTCCCAGTAAACCATTCTCACCCTAAGGTTCTCCACTATTAACTCGCTCAGATGGATCTGACTGTCCCTAAAAAAAACCATGCAATTAAAATGCTATTCTTGTAGAAATAAAGAACTAAATTCTAAGAGACATTTTTCTAGTGGTATTAATTTCAGGTCCCTGATGTCCTGATGGAAGAGAGATTTCAGGATAAGGGAGTTTTCCTGGAACCTCTCAAATCTCAATGCACAGTGGAAATATATGAAGATCGCCCAAAGGAGAATAAGCAGAGACTATTTACTCAGAGTTTGCTATAGCAAGGGCGTCAGCTACCATCACTTGTGTCTGGAAGAGAATCAAAAGCAGTCAAGGGAATGAGAAAGCTTTATAGTGAAAAGAAAAAGATAGGCTTCAGGTATGCCTCATTGGAGGTTGTAGGCATGGTGACGGGCTAACTATTTAATAGAAGTGGAGCATGTAAGATTGATTTGGGGAACATATTTGGCTTTCTCTGACTGGTCCTGTGTTAGAAGCGGGAGGTGGAGCAAAAATAGGGAAGTTGGCAGTCATTGACCAAGTCCTGACTGTTCTGGGCTGATTTTGCTGCAGAGGCTATTGTTTGGCTTTCTGGGATACTTGCTGCAAAGGTTGTAGCTTCTTATGCGAGTCAGAGTTCCATTGTCACATACGGTCTAGCCATTGTCCATTTTCCTTTCAGTCTTTTAACACAGACCACTGACTTCTCAGTCTATGCCTGTCCCCAGCATGGAACCTGCTACAAATAAAGGAATTCACAGAATTACTTCCCCTCATAGTTCTGAGGTCCAAATGGAGACAAGTTTGAGGGGCATTCATCATGTTTCCTTCTTAAAAAAATTTCATGAAAAGTAAAAATAGTGATACTTACATTCAATTCTCTGTATCAGTAGAGAGGCGTTGTGGACCCCTTTAAGAATTTAATCAAGTTTATGAACCCTCTCTCCTGAAAAATACACACACTCATCCCTATATCATACCTACTCATGTGCAAACCATTTCAGGATTTAGCTAATCCAGCTAAAGTTGCCTTAAATTGAGAAGGCATGTTCTATAGCAGGGGTGCCCAACCTACAGTGAGTTGTATAATTATGTCATTATATATTACAATGTAATAATAATAGAAATAAAGTACATAATAAATGTAATGTGCTTGAATCATTTGGAAACCATCCTCCTACTCCCCAGTTCATGGAAAAATTGTCTTCCGTGAAAACAGTCCCTGGTGGCAAAAAGGTTGGGGACCGCTACTCTACAATATTATGTTATTTTGGATGCTTATATTGCCATGGAAAGTTATATTCTACTATATCTTCTTCTTTAAAGGGTCCCTGGGTTAAGTCCTTGCTAGTGAGGAGCTAATCTGTGTGGCTCAGCTGGTTGAGCAGCCTGTAAGGGAGCACTGTACTGGGAAAATGCCCATGACCTGGCAATACTCGTCATCACTGAGCTGGGGGTGAAAAGGCTGAGTTTCGGGGAGATGAACGTTCTTCACTGACTTTTCCTGGTTCGTGCCAATCTTGATTTGCCCATAAGTAAGACTGCTATAAAAAAGAGAATCTTCATTTAATAAACATTTCCTGAACTTCAATTGTGTCGCAGGTACTGCGTTAAGCTGTAGAATGGATGCTATGCTGACAACTCTCAATCACTAACATGGAAATTATTCAAAGTAAAATTTTCATTCAATAATAATCCTATCAACCTGTCTTCTCACAGTTTGTGTGCATTTTTCTGTGCCCCCCTCTACACTCAGTCCCCCGATCACCCAGGGTATGTTCAGGGAATGCAAACTAATGGCAACATTAGCAAAATATAATTAGGAAGGTAAAAACAATTTAAAACAGCACTAAACACATTTCAAAGCCAAGTATTAATGGTTTTTGGATTATCCACCATTTGGTATCATATATGCCCCAGTTCCTATTCATTAATATAGATAATCAGAAGCTGAACATACCTGCATGGGGCTCACGTGACTTACAAGGGGGCAGGGATGGACAGGGAGGAAAAAAGGAAACTTTGAAGGAGTCAGTGAGGACAAAGGGCAGTCAACCCCACCACATTCATTACTTGGGTATATGGGTTTACTTAGAAATTTAAAAGTCCAACTCAAATTATCACAAATTAACTTCCCCTACTTGTGGAAACTAAATGGAAAGAAAAGACTGAAAGAAAGGATTGGCTGCTCCATTTTAGCTAATAGCTAAAGTTTAGTGTCCAAAGAACTTTATGATCAACTATATGTATGTGTATATAATTTTTTTAAAAAAGGGAAAATATACAGTAACCAAAGAAAATGTATTTTTTTTTAATGTATGGAAGACTACAACTCAATATTTAAAAATAATCACACATAATTTCTGATAACGGCAAATACCATGCATTTATATGACTTTTTTTAATTTCTGAAAGGACTACCAAATTTGGTCTTCAAATAAGCCTCAACTCTCTAAAAGTAAGTGGCATGTGGAATGAATTAGCATCACTTGGGGAAAAATTCCTGCATGTTTCAGAGATACAAAAGTGATTTCTTTGCTCACCCCCCAGTTCACATCACTGATCCAATAAGCAGGGCAGGAACAGGCACTTTACAAAACCATCAACAGAGGAACATGGCATAGCCTGAGCTCACACACCTCATCCAAAGGCAGACTACAGATTATACAATGATATTGTAACTCCTAGCCCAGTGTTTTTTATTCTTTTATACTCTTCTTAATTCCTAGAGGACATCTAACTGGATGTATTAAAAAAAGTCACTTCTCCACATTAATGTGGAGAGTCACAGGATTCAGATGCATAATATCTACTATTGCTATGTCATCTGTGTGTTTCTGAGTTTTATGAAGGACTTATTTTGGTGAATCACCATCTGCTATTTCTTGAGTACCCCAGTTAAAATACAGTGGTAATTACAGTTACAGGACCCTACAAGATTTAGAGTGCTTCCTTTCAGGGAAACTCATTAAGGAAACTATAAAGAACTAAGAACTTACAAAGAAAAATTAATTGCTACTTTTGGTCAGCCGATTTTAGAAAGACTCATGAGGTCTAGAGCTGTATATCAGGCTAATGGAGAGAACAGAAACTCAGTGAAGTTTAGTTTACTGAGGGCATGATGGTATATAATATGTTCATAAATTAATCTGGTTGTAAACCAACTCAAATATGAAGCAGCAGAACCATCACATAAAATATTTTAAATTTATTTTCATCAACACACTCATTCCCTTTCTACATCAGCTACCCGTAACTGTGGCTGAGTCCTACCACTGAGATGCTCCAAATCCATAATCTCAAAGTCTGCCTCATTGCTCTTTGACCACAGCCTCACATCTTCCTCACTTCCTTAATTTTTTTATTCTCTGTGAATTAAAATGAAAACTGTATGGGGTGATTTCTTTTTGTTAATTTAGAGTTTTTGTTTTTGTTTTGCAAATGGTGAAAAAGAATTTTAAAGTAAAGCAGAACATACTGTAAGAAGTAATTTTCCTCTCCATCTCAGATCGCTTCTCTACCAACAAATCCACATTCCCAAGGGCAACCAATGTTCTTTCGTAACACAGAGACATTTTTATGCTTGCATCAACCTTTTAGAAACATAAATGGGAGCATGTATTTTTACTAATAAATTTAACAATGTGATTGTTAAAATGGAGATCATTCCAAATCAGCACATAAATACCTTGTTCTTTTTAATGATTGTATAGTATTCCACAGAGTAGATGTACCATGATTTAACTAGTCCTTTGATTTGGGGGACATTTAGATTCCTTACTTTATTGTTATATGTGATACTGCACTGATTATCAATGTACAGATCTTTGTATTTGTAAGTATATCTTGAGAGAAACAAACTGCTTATCTCATGTTATCTCAACACTTCAGTTTGATTTTGAACCTTTCATTGGAAAGAATAGTCTATTTTGTGAGTAATCTCACAAAAAAAGGGGATTTGGGAAAACCGTAAAGCAGTGTTTTCCAAAGTGTGGTCTCCAAACCAGCAGCATCACCATCACCTGGAAATTTGTTCAGAAAGCAAATTCTTGGACCCCACTCACCCATACCTACTAAATCAGAAACTCTGGTCAAGGCTGAACAATCTGTATTTTTCTTTCTTTTGGTCTTGATTTATTCTTTCTCTTGTGCTCTGTTTTTTAATGTAAATCCAAGTTTCTGTCCTATATGATTTTTCTTCTCCCTGAATTATGTTTTCTACCCGTTTTTTAAAAACATTTATTTATATTTCAATAGATTTAGGGGTACAAATGATTTTTGGTTACGTGGATGAACTGTATAGTGGTAATGTCTGGGTTTTTACTGTATCTCTCACCCAAATAGTATACACTGTGTACTATAGGTAGTTTTTTTCCCCTCAGCCCCCTCCCAGCCTCTCCTCTTGTGACTCTACAAAGTACACTGCACCACTCTACACGCCCCTGTGTACCTGTAGCTTAGTTCCCACTTAAAAGTGAGAGCATGAAGTATTTGGTTTTCCATTCCTGCATAACTTCAAGTAGGATAATAGTGTCCAGTTCCATCCAAGTTGCTGTGAAAGACAATATTTTGTCCTTTTTATGGCTAAGTAGTATTCTATGGTGTATAAATACCACATTTTCTTTATTCACTCCTCTTTTGATGGGCACTTAGGTTGTTTCCTCATCTTTGCAACTGTGAATTGTGCTGCGATAAACATACAATTTGGTTCCTGATTTGATTCTCAGCTAGCTTGTTATTGGTGTACAGGGGTGCTACTAATTTCCATATGTTGATTTTGTAACCTGAGTCTTTACTGAATTCATTTGTTAAATCTAGGAGTCTTCTGGAGGAGTTTAGGATATTAGGTATAAGATCATACCATGGGCATAGATAGCCTGACTTCCTCTTTTCCAATTTAGATAACGCTTTATTACTTTCTTTTGCCTGATTGCTCCCGGTAGAACTTCTAATACTATGTTGGATAGAAGTGCTGAAAGTGGGCGTCCTTATCTTGTTCCAGTTCTTAGGTGGAATGCTTTCAATTTTTCCCCATTATGATGTTGGCTGTGGGACTGTCACATATGGCTTTTATTAATTTGAGGTATGTTCCTCCTATGCCTAGTTTGTTGAAGGTTTTTAATCATGAAAGGATGCTGGATTTTATGGAATGCTTTTTCTGCATCTATTGAAATATCATATAGTTTTTGTTTTTTAATCCTTTTATGTGATGAATCACATTTACTGACTTGAATATATCAAACTATTCTTGCATCCCTGGGAAGAAACCCACTTGATTGAGATGAATTATCTTTTTGATGTGCTGTCGGATTTGGTTTCCTAGTTTTTGTTGTGGATTGCTGCGTCTAGGTTCATCAGGGATATCAGTCTGTAGTTTTCTCTGTTGTTTCCTTTCCTGGCTTTGGTACCAGGGCAATACTGGTTTCGTAGGCTGAGTTAGGGAGGACTCCTTCCTTCTCCATCTTTTGAAACAGTTTCAGTGGGATTAGTATCAGTTCTTTGAATATCGGGTAAATTTGGCTTGAATCCATCTGATCCTGGGCTTTTTTTTTTTTTTTTTTGGTTAGATTTTTTATTACTGAATGAACCTCACTACTTGTTATTGGTCTGTTCAGGAATTCTATTTCTTTCTGATTCAAGTTTCAGGGGTTGTATGTTTCCACAATCTGTATTTTAACAAGCCTTCTGGGTGATTCTGATGTAAGCTCAAGTTTGAGGACAACTACTTTAAGAATAAATAAGAGGGCCAGGTGCAGTGGCTCAAAGTGTAATCCTAGCACTTTGAGAGGAGACCAATGCGGGAGAATTGCTTAAGGTCAGGAGTTCAAGACCAGCCTGAACAACATGGCAAGACCCTCATCTCTACAAAAAACAGGAAAATTAGCCAGGTGTGGTGGTTATGCACCTGTAGTCCCAGCTATTCAGGAAGTTGAGGCAGGAGGATCACTTGAGCCCAGTTTCAGGTTGCAATGAGCTATGATTATACCACTGTTTTCATGCCCGGGCAACAAAGAGAGACCCTGCCTCCAAAACCAAAAAAGTGAATAAGAGGATATAGTGTTGTACCAGAAAGCTATCAGGAAGTAGTGATTCCTAACTTTTCCAGTCTTTTTATTTATTTTTTTTTTTTAGCTACAAGGAGCTTCTATCTTTTCCCAGATAGAAATTTCCTTGTAATGTCAAATTTACCAAATTTTTTCTTTATGGTTTATGGGTTTGTGAATTCCATACCTAAGAATATAACAATAATTTTATTACAATTTTGTTTATATCAATAATCCATCTGGTATTCATTTGGTGCAAAAATAGAGACAATAGTTTCATGGTTTAATAAATGGCCAGTTTTAAAAACTGTATTACTGAATGACCCATTGTTTCCCCAAGGAATTGAAATTCTACTTTTATCACAGTATTAAATTCCTATATGTATTGAGGCTAAGTTTCAGAATCTCTATTTTATTTTACCTATGAGTCTAATTATGTGACAAATTGTTATAATTATCCTATCTTCACAATACATTTCACAGTGGGTAGGGCAAGTGACTCTTCTATTCCAGAACATAAATTAATCTTCTCATAAACTAACTTAAATATGAAGTATTCCTGGCTATACTTAAATGTATGTGTTTTAAAAGTTATTTTTTAATTTATTTTTAATTCATGCATTTCTTTTTGTATATTATTTTAAACTATGTAACCTATGTAACATTTTTATTCTCTTCAAAAGAAAAACTGTCTTGATGCATTAGTTTTGTCATTTATATTTTGTTATTAATTCATAACTACTCTTAGTTTAAACGTTTTTTCTTTAGATTTATTTTGCTGTTATTTTCCTCATCACTCAAGATGAATGTTTAATTAACATTTTTTTGTTTAGTCAAAAGCAATAAGGTCCTGATCAATATACTTTATCATTATTTTCTAGAAATTTTGCAATTTCAGTTTTGATTTCCTTTTAATAAGAGAGTAAAGAGAGTTTTAAAATTTTCTGTGATAGGTCTTTTTTAGGAGACGTTTTCTATTTTTGTGATTAATTTTAAGTTTTGTTGTCAAAGAATGAAACCTGTACCATTTCTACTATGTGAAATTTACTAAAGATTTTTTGTGACTACTTTTTAATTAAATATTCTATAGATACATTATTATGTACAGAGTTTCATATACATCAATTATACCTAATGTACTAAATGTGAATAGATAGGTTTTCTATATACTTACTTTATAGTGAGTCATCTGATTTACCATGTATTAGGAGAGGTACAAGTCACTTACTACTATTGCATTTCTATGTATTTCTCCTTATATTTCCTGTAGCTGTTTTTTTAAAAATTCTGCTGTTATTGGTGTATGTGGGGGGGGGGTATACAATGACTAAAGATCTTCATTGTGAATTGTAAACTTTTTCACTATAAATTGTTCTCATTTATCTCATTCAATGCTGTTTGCTTTAAATTCACTTTGATGTGAATATCATTACATATGCCTTCATTTCCATTTGCTTTTCCTGATATGCCTGTGCAAATTGTTTTATTTTTAATCTTTTTCAGTTTCCTTTGCCTTGGGATGATTTACTTGTAATAGAATAGGGTTGACTTTATTTTATTTTTTAAAAAACAGATTTGATTTCCCCTTTGGACCATGATGTGATAACTATACTGCACATGTTCTCACACTATAAACAGCTAGAAAACTGGAGAAAATATATAAATACGCAGACATTAGATGATAAGATGCACAGAACTGTGATCCCTGACATAAGGGGGGGAAATGAATATAAATCCACACATTAGAAAAGAAGAAGTTTCAAATGTTGACTGGCTTTCTAGCTATATTCACTTTTGAGATCGCAGAGTAGGAAGGGGAAATCAAAAGCAGAATGCATTGGTCTTGCTGGGCTAAGAAAACAGAGATGGGAGGCGGAGGAACGTGTGCCGGACATATTACTTTTTTTTTTTTTTTTCTTTTCTCTTTTGAGACAGGGTCTCACTCTGTTGCTTGGGCTAGATAGCAGTGGCATCATCATAGCTCACTGCAACCTCAAACTCCTGGGCTCAAGTGATCCTCCTGCCTCAACCACTGGAGTAGCTAGGACTACAGGGTACACCACCACATCCGGCTGATTTTTCTATTTTTATAAAGACAGTGTCTTGCTATGTTGCTCAGGCTGGTCTTGAACTCCTGGCCTCAAGCAATCTTCCCACCTCAGACTCGCAAGTGCTAGGATTACAGGCGTGAGCCACTGCACCCAGCCAGGACATATAACTTTTTTTTTTTCCCTTCCGAAAATTTTATTGGGGGAAAACTACAAAACATTTACAGGGGAAGCTATACGGAGAACAATCTCCAGAAATCTGCACGGGGGTCTCCTTAAGTGTTTGCTCAATACTAAGTTGTGCATATGAAGGCTAAAGCACACTAGGAGGCCAAGTTAAAAAAAAATCAGAAAAAGAACTACTATAGCACTGGAAATACTGTAAGGTTTTATAATGCTGGGAAATGTTCATGTTCTCAGCAAACTGGAGAGAGGTAGTGTATGTGTGGAGATTTTAGTAGAGATCCTAAAAGCACCATGCCTTAGTAGCAGGGTTAAACTGGCCCTTGGGTAGAAGATACATTAGAACCATACTTTTAAGAAGTTTAAAAACAGGTATCAAAAAGATCAAGATGATTTCGAAGTAACTTAACAGCCTGCCAAAAGTAAACTCAACATTCCTTTAACAAAAAACTACAAAATTCAGAAATTCAGAAACATAACATTCAAAATGTACAGTATTCGATAAAAAATTACAAATCATACAAAGATACAGGAAAAGTTGACTGACCCACAAATAAACATTTCAGAAAAGAATACCAATTTATCACAAATGCTTTCTAAAAATAGGAGATGAAAAATTCATATTATGAGGCCAGCATTACCGAGGCCTCCAAATCTAACACAGGCACTATGAGAAAACTGTAGACCAATATTTACCATGAACATAAACACAAAAATCCTTCACTAAATATTAGCAAATCATTTCCCACCCCCTCAATATAAAAGGCATTGAGGTTGGAAAGGAAGAAACAGAATTTTCTGTAAGTGCAGGTGATATAATTAATTGTCTACGAAATCCCAATCTACAAAAAAAAGCTACTTAAAACTAGTAAGTAAGTTTAAAAAGGTTATAGGATGCAAGGTCACTATACCATAATTAGTTGTATTTTTATACACTAGAGATAAAAGACCAGAAATGGGAATGAAAAGAAACAGCATCTTACCAATAGCACCCAAAACCCCATGGAGTCATGGATTATTTAGGGATTTAGAAGAAATAAATGTAATATTTATATGCTGGAAACTATTAAAAAATGAGGCTCACAAAGCCCTAAATAAATGGAAGGATACCATATTTACTGTCTAGAATAATCAATACTGTTAAGATGTCTATTTTCCTAAAATTGATTTTATATATTCAATGCAATCCTAATCAAAATCTTAGCATGATTTCTGGCAAAATCAACAGGGTGATTTTCAAATAAGAACGGAAGAGCAAAGGAATAGAAATAGCCAGAACAATTTAAAAAAGAAAAACAGGTTGTAGCACTCATATGACATGACGTGCACAATTCCTATAAAGGTAAAGGATCAAGACAACATAGTATAATTGGCAAAAGACACTTAGATCAATGGAACAGAATAAAGTTTGGAAATAGAGCCATATATACGCAGTCAACTGACTGTTGCCAAAGATGTCAAGGGAGTTCAATTGAGAAAGCATGGTCTTGCTGGCACGTGATGCTGGAATAACTGCACATCCATTACACAATGAACACTGTATCTATATTTCACACTGTATACAAAAATTAACTCAAAATGGAAAATAGGCCTAAAGACAAAAATTGTAAAATGTCTCAAAAATAAGTAAGAGAAAATCTTGTGACACTGATGAACACAAAGATTTCTTAGGACACACAAAACTCTAATAATAAAAAACTGATAAATTGGACTTCATCAAAATCAAAAACTTCCCTTTGAGAGACACTATTAAGAAAATGAAAAGACAAGTAACACATTGAGAGAAAATATTTACAAAATACATATATGAAAAAAGACTTATTTCTTGAATATACAAAGAACTCTCATCACTTGATCATAATAAACAAATACCTCAATTTTTAAAAATAGACAAGACAGGGGCAACAGGCACTTTAGAAAGAAGAGGTATGAACAGCACATAAACATATAAAAAGACGTTCAGCATGATTAATTAGTAGAGAAATGCAAATTAAAACAATAAACATATCTACTAAAATGCCTTTTTAGAAAAGGAAAACCAAGTGGTGACAAGGATACTAAGTAACTGAAATATTCATGCACTGCTGATGGTAATGGAAAATAGCACAGCCATTTTGAAAAGCAGTTTGCAAACCATTTTGCTAGTTCTTAAAAAGTTAAATGTGCATTTAACCAAACAACCCAGTGATTTGTCTCCTTGGTATTTAACCAAGACAAATACCTTCACACAAATACCTGCGTGTGAATATTTACAGTGGTTTTATTCCTAATTGCTCCAAATTGGAAAAACTCAAATGCCCTTCAAGTGGTAAAGGGCTAGACAGACTGTGGTACATCCAAATACTGGAATACTACTCAGTAATAAAAAATAAGGAGCCACTGATACAGGCAACAAGAATGAATCTTAAATGTATTATGCTAAGGGACATAAACCAGACTTATAAAGTTATGTACCGCATGATTCTAATTATATGATATCCTGGAAACAGCAAAATGATAGAGACAGGCTGAACAGATCAGTGTTTGTGGCAAATTAGGAGTTGAGGAAGGGAATGACTACAGAGGAGCATAAGGAAAATTTTTAAAGTGAAGGAACACTTCTATGTATTGACTGCAGTACAAATTTCTGTGTTTGCCAAATTATACTTCAATAAACCTGACTTAAAAAATACGACTGATACTGCCAAATCAAGCCACAAAAACCTTGAATGCTAAACAATAACATAAAAATTGGTAAATAGAGAATTTTTTTTAAAAAAAACCCTAAGTTCAAACACTATTAAGTTCAAATGAATGAAAAAAATGGTGGAATAGATAAATTCTCTGTGACTGTACTCCTAGAGCACTAGGAATTAGGTCATTAAGTATGAAATGTCCGATTTCCTTAAGTACTAAATTTGACAGTTGATATCTCTGACATTTCTACTTTGACACTTCTTATTTTCATTGTGAAGGTACATCTCATTCTTTCAAAGTCACGGTTTTTGGCTTGTGATTATCTTTCAAAAAATTTTTTACAACAATTTTTGTGAAACCATGGATGAGCCAAAAACTGTATTATATTTGAGTATGAGCTCCATTGTGGAACCAGTGCTATGCAGACAAATAGAAATATCAGCGAACTATTTGCAAAGAATGTGGCTAATGAATGCATAGTATGTCGATGATTCCCAAAGTTCCATTCTGGTGATTTTAATCTTGAAAATGAGCCACATGGGTGACCTGACACCAAGGTGGATAATGATGAGCTCAAAGCTGCTGGAAGAGAATCCATCTCAATCTACACATGAATTAGCAGCAAGGTTTGATGTTACTATTCCAACAGTATTGGACCATTTGAAACAAATGGCCAAGGTAAAAAAGCTGGATAGTTGGGTACTGCATAAATTAAACAAGCATCAGAAGAGAAATTTTCTTGAAGCTTGCCTTTCTTTGCTGTCACGACATAAAGGCAAAACATTCCTACAGCGTATTGTTACATATGATGAAAAATGGATTCTTTCTGACAATTGCAAGCGTTCAGCACGATGGTTGGATAAAGATAAAGTGCCGAAACACAGTCCAAAATGGAATATTCATCAGAAAAAGCTAATGGTGTCTGCTTGGTGGTTCAGTGCTGGTATTATCCATTACAGCTTCATGAAACCTAGTCAGTTGATTCCAGTAGATGTCAACTGCAACCAATTGGATAAAATGATGAGGATGCTTGTGATTAAGCAGCCAAGACTGGTCAACAGAGACAGGCTGATCTTGCAAGACAATGCTCAACCACATGTTGTACAAACAACACTGCTCAAACTACGGAGGCTTGACTTTGAAAGTCTCTGTCATCCACCATATTCCCTATACCTTGCACCAACTGACTACACTTCTCCCAGGCTTTGGACCACTTCTTGGAAGGAAAATATTCAGTTCTCGACAAGCTGTGGAAAATGCCTATCATGATTTCATCGCCACTCGCTCTCCAGGCTTCTTTACCAGTGGCATAAGCAAGCTACCATTAAGATGGCAAAACTGTGGTGATAGTTTAGGTACATACTTTAATTAATTGTACTGCTTCTTGTTTGAGATACAATAAACTAAACTTTTGATTCAAAATCAGATATTTCATATTTAATAACCTAATAGTATGTAAGGAATTTGAAGGAGATTAAATATCATGGAAATATACACAGAGATCACACACAAAAAATACTATATTAAATCCAGCACAAAATTTGTTTTCATATGCAAAACACTGATAAAGTGAAAAGCTGAAATAACTTATCAAAGACTAGAACTGTGTTCCATCCATGTTGGAGACAGTGAAGAGGGGAAAAAGGGCAAACTGCCTGCCAGTTGGTGGTACTTCAAATTCTGGTCTTCTCCAATATGTGCACTATCATTTACTTAACCACAGTCCTCAAAGGGCTATTCCATTCATTCTGATAAGGTTTTATAGCTGCATTCAGGTGGAGAAAGAGAGTAGAGTATGCTTGCTCCATCTTACCTGGAACCAAAACTTCTGTATTTAGATATCTATGAGTCCTTGCAAACTGAAAATGTCCAAACTCTTGCACTTCTCACTGTATTTCCCAACTAAGGAAACAGTAACTCAACCCTTTAATTTATCAAGGGCCCAAAACCTTGGAATCTTCTTTGATTTTTCTTTTTCTCATATCCTAAATTTAATACATCAGCAAATCTGGTGAGATTTACCTTCAGAGTATATATTCACAATCTAATCACTTTTCACCAACTTTACTGATACCATCCTGGTCTTTCATCTTTATATCAACTTTATGGATAACATCATCATCTTTTACCTTGGTTAACGAATCATTTATTTAATTTTAAAAATTTATCTTTTATTTAATTGAAGAATATTTGAGGACCTAACATATATTAACTACTGTTTTAAATGGTAAGGTTATGGCAATAATCAGAATAGACAACAATCACTGTCCTCATGAAGTTTATTTGCTAGTGGAAATTTTCCTCAAGTGGAAAATTATTATCATTTAAATAGTTTCTTAACTGATTTCCCTTCTTCTGCCCTTGTCTTCCTAGTCCATTCTAATCACTGATTCCAGAGTGATCCTTTCAAAGGGTAAGTTAGATGATGTCATGTCTCTGCTCAAATTTCTCTAATGGCTTAACAATTCAGAATAAAAGCTTATGTCCTTACACTGGCTTTCAGGATTCTACTCAATCTGGTTGCACCCTTTGGCCTCATTTCCTACTCCTGCTCACTTTGTTCCAACCTCACTGGCCTTGAGTATGTTCGTCATAGTTCTGCTTCAGGACCTTTGTACTTGCAGTGTTATCTGCTTGGAGGCTTTCCCCCCAGAAATATGCCTGGTTTGCTCCCATAGCTACTTCAGGTCTTTACTCAAATGTGACTAGCTCAGGGTGACTTTCTCTGACCAAATTAAAAATTGCAACTCTCAAATCCTTCTGTACTCCTTAGATCCCTTCCCTGTTTGTTTTTTTGCATAGCACTTATTACTGCCTAACATAATCTATATTTCATATTTATGTGTTTACTGTCTATTTCCCTCATTACAATAGAATATCCATAAGGGCATGGATTTTTCTTTGAGTTGTTGTGGGGTTGTCTCTCCATTACTATGAAATTAATGCTTAAAACAGTGCCTGATACATAGTGGATGTTCAAGATATTCTTGTTGAATATTCTTAAGACTCTTTATAAAATCCAGTTAAAAACTATGGTATGTTAGAGCTGGATGTGACTTTAAAAACCATCTAGTCTTATCTTTGACAGCACATACTAGAGATAATCTGGATACAACATGATAATTGTTTTTTACAACTATTGCCAAGAATTGCTCTCCATCAATTTCCATGATCATCAGTCAGTGTGTTATGCTGTCTTCTTACTGACCTAACCTGACACAGATCGTCCATCTGAGATCATATGGCAGGCCATTGGCCAAATAAGGAAACTGGGAGGTTAAGTGACTTGTCTGGTCATCAGTGAGACAGTGGCAGAACCAGGATTCACTTCTAATCTCTTAACTTACAGTACAGAATTTCTCCTTCCTTCCTCCTTCAAAAACTTGCAATGCTGAGTGTTAGCTTTTCTTATTTTCAAAAATATGGATTATTTCCTGTAACATGAGATAAAGTCTTCAAAAATTAGTAGTTGAGACCCAGAAAGAAAGATATGCTTTCTTGATAAAGCTTCCACAACTCAAAAATCTCCAAATACTACATATAATCCATAGAATTCTTTGGGTTTATAAACGTGGATCCACAAATACTAGAATTGTATCTGTCAGTCATTTGGTATGAATTGTTCATATCAAAGACTTAGAATGGGAGCAAGGTTCCTACTCAGCAGTCTTCAGACAGAACTCTCCCATCTTCCCACATACAAAATTACCGGCACACCCATCTTTTCCACCTTCTCTCTTGGTAAAGTTGGAGATGAGTCCCTCTTGCTTAAACATCTCTCTGCTAAATCTCCTCTCCAGATTAGGTATCCTTCCTGCAATTTTCAAACTAATATATGTAGTTGCCTGGGCACTGGAATTCATCACCTGGATGTCCCACAAGCACCTGATACTCAAAATGTTCAATGGTGAACTCATTATTCCCTCCGAATATGCTCCTGTTGGGCTCTCCATCTCAGCTGACAAAGCAAAAATCTGAATAGTACTCGATTCCACTGTCTCCTCAATCTCAACTGACCTCCTCCTCCTTTACCCAATAATTATCAGTCTATGGTTTTGAGCTTTCTGATCCATCCTTTTTATCCCTATTCCCACTCTAGTCCAGGGCACCGTCATCCGGCCCATTTGACTGTATTGCTCTTCCATCTCTAATCTGGCCTCTGTTCAATTCCCTTTTCACACTACACCTCAACGTGCTCTTGCAATTGAAATCTGATCCTGAGGCTCCCCTGCTTACAACCCTTAGTGACTTGCAACAGCCCTGAGGACAGGGTTTAAACTCCTAAGTGGAATGGCAAGGCTCTTCCTGACTTCACCAACAACCCCTTACCAACCCTAATTCCAGCCCCTCTAATCACTTAATAGTGATGTACCTTATCTTTGTTTAGTTGAAACAAAGTATCGACTCCTTCTTAATCTCCATTTTCTCTCCAACAAGTAAGTCTTTAATCTCTTGCATTCATTAACATTTGTCCCTGTTGGCAATACCCAACGTCTGACAACTCTCTTCCTCCCTGGCCTCTGTGATAATGTACATTTGTCTAGGTCTTCTCCTATATTTCTAATGTTCTTCCTTTTATTATAGATATTCTCCACAATGGAGATGCTCATTAAATACCGAATGACTATTTACATGAGATAACTTTAAAAAAGGAAAATATAATCTATTCATTCACGAATATTTATTAAGAACATATATATGTCAGGTTCTATCTAGGTGCTGGGGACATAACAATGAACAAGATAAAGTCCCTGCCTTCCTGGAGCTTATATTATAGTGGGTGAGTTAGGTGTAAACAAATAACTACATAATAATTCATAAATGCTATTAAGAAAAATAAAGTAGGTAGGGGGACAGTGAATCATAAATGCAGTAAGGAAACAAGCCAGGGGAACATCTTGGGGCAGGCAGGTAGAGATGTTAAAGAAGGAAGCAGCAAATGCAAATACTCCATGTCAGGAACAAACTCGACATATCTGAGGTATAGCAGAGACCATTGTAACTAGGTAGAAGATAAGGTTGAAAAGGTGTCCAGAGGCCACATAGGGTCTTATAGGCCATGGCAAGGAAGGATTCTTAGTACTGTTCCAAGCGTGATGAGATGCTCTTGGAGGGTTTTGAGCAGGAAACTATTATATTTCTATTTCTATTTTAAATGGGCCACTCTTGCTACTGTGTAGAGAAGAGACTGTAGAAAGACTAGGATGAAAACAGGGAGAACCAAGTTAGGAGGCATTTGCAATAGTTCAGGTGAGAAATGACAGAAGGCCTGAACTAGGGTAAGGTGGCCTGGTGGAGGTGGTAACAAGTAGGGGAATTCTGGACATATTTTGGAAGATTAAAGGCAATGTAATAAGTTGATAGATGTGAAATGAGAGGGAAATAAAGGAATCCAGATGATTCCCAGGTTTCAGGAGAGCAAGTGAGTGGATGCTCGTGTCATTTTATTTACAGATGGGAGAAGACAGGGAGCCGTGCAGTTTTTACATGAATATCAAGAATGCAGTTTTGGACAGGTTAAGTCAGAACGGTCTTGTGGATTTCCGAGTGGTGCTTACACGGTTGGATATGTGAGTTTAGATCTCAGAGAAGCATAGGCTGAAGACACAGCTTTGAGACTCAAGAACTTAGAGATAATACTAAAAAGCCACGGGGCTATGTAAGATCACCTAGGGAAATAGAGAAGAGAAAAGGTCTAAGAACTGACAGCATACTTTTTATATGCTATAGTATATACAGTACAATATGAATAATACAGTACAATTACTGTACTGATGGTTGTCACGTGGGACTTGAGCAGCTGCATGAAGTTAACAAAGACAATGGCCAAGAACAAACTAAAGAGGAAGAAGTCCAGGAATGTATTTCACGTAGCCAGTTAAAAATATTTTAAGGTTGGAAAAAAAAAAAAAAGCAAAACCTATTATCACTAATCTTAAGAAGATAAATATTGTAAATGATGAAAAAGTTAACACAGTGAATAAAGTTTTTGTAGATATACAAAAGGAACTTGCTCAGTTCTCAGAAAGCCTTTCCCCTGAACCTCTGCAGAAACAGCTGACTCCTCAGCAGCATCATGAAAATGAACCAGTTACTGTTCGTTGATAAGGCTACATGATTAACAGCTGAGTTGTATCACAGAGGTGATGTATCAAACTTCTCCAAATGACCAACAAATTAAACGTTTTACACAATTAAAAAAATACAATAGAGATGAGAAAACTAATGATGTAGGAAGAGATAGATATAACTGTAGGAACAAATTGTTTGAGTAGGAGACAGTAGGACCCAGTGCCTAAGCAGAGGGATAAGGGTCAGTGTTGGAAGGAAGCAGGGATGCAAGAAGCTATAAGATTTCCTTGTGGGAATGTTGAGGAAGCTCCCTTCTATGTTCTCAGTAAAACAAGTAGTAAGGCTATAATGAGGCTGAGGGGAAGGCAGTGTTGGAGAGAAGTGTTGGACATTTAAGAATAGACGAAATACCGTAGGGTTGTTAGACAGTGCTGAGCTCCACTGGAAACTAGAGAAAGTGATTTCAGTAAGCATAGTTATATTTTTCTCCTACCACTTTCAGCTGCTCACTTAAACATGAAAAGGGTTTGGGTTTTCCTGCAACAGAGGGAAAAGGGGCAAGAGTATTGAGGATAAATACAAGAGAGGGGTTAAAATGATGAAGGATCAAACAAACTGGGGTAGTGAGGACATTAGAAGGGTAAATGACAATGAAAAACTAGACTGGTAAATGAACTGGAAGTCAAGCTGGGGTTGGAGATAAGATAATGAAAGGAGTGAGGTGGCGAGACAAGTCACAGAGTAGCATATTTAAGATGGAGGTTTTTGAGGTGGTATACTTATTGGAAATAAAAAGATTCCAAATGCTCATGAGAATGAGTGGCTGGAGGTGAGGAAGTCAAGGAGTAACTGTAGAGACAGATATTACCAGTTCCATAAAAGATACTGACTTTATGAGCCACCTGGAGGTTGGAGGAATCTTTTCTACTTAACATCTGAATCAGCTTTAGAAATTCAAATTGATGTTAGTTCTTGGACTAAGTATAGCCTTGGTGATTTAAGGGAACTAACATTAATTGAAGATACTTGCTGTGGATACTCTACATAAGTCATTTTCTTTTACACTCATATCAATTATGAGAGGTAACTATTATGTCCCCATTTTACAGATGAAGCAGGTGCAGCCAAAAGACAGCTAAGTTACTCGCCCAAGGTAACAGAGCTATGAAAACACCAGGGTCAAAATTAAAACCTAGGTAGGACAGCCCTACCATAAAACAGTAAGACTCTGCCTATTTCTTAATGATGCTGTCGAAGAAAGCCTAACTCTTCTTAAATATAACGTCACTGACAAGAGGAAATACACCTTTCTCACTCTATGGATTGTGGGATCTGGTCTGTCACTTCAAGACCTAGCTAAACCCAAACATTGACATATTGGTAAGTCAGCTTTTGATATAATCGCTGGATAAATGGTTTCCATATTTCCATAGAATTGCGTTGAAAGGACTGAGCAAGGTAATTGGAGCTGAGAATTTTTTTATTTCTTCCAAAGTGATCTGACTTTTGTGTGTTTAAAAGCAAACACTGCATTCAATTTGGGGGAAGGTGGTGTTGAATCTGCAGATAAAGCACAGATAAACCAGTCAGCTTAGAAATAATACTAAAATCTGTATCAAATCAATTATCCATGTACCATTTTAATCAAAATAAGATGATAGGGATTTAAATTTGGTCTATGCCTTAAGATCTGAGTATATATACCAAAGATAAGAAAAGCAATTACTTCCTATAAGAGCATCTTAAAAATGATAAATATTAATTTGGTTATTTTAATATATTGGCATTATGAAACATATCTTGACAAGTTATGGTCTTATCTGACTCTAAGTTGGGGGGTGGGAGGTCTTAAGATGGGACACTTAGTAAGTTTTTCTCTGTCAAATAATAAAAGGTAAGAATCACATGACTATCACTTGGGAGTACAGATAACTATTACCAGAATACATAAGGGTCGAAGATCACAATGTGTATGTTTTATAGGTGATATATTTGAGTTGATATTTCCCTAATGCTGAGAACCTTTGCCCTGATGCATTCCCCATCTTACTAGATCTTTCTGATGGTTAAAGAACGAGTACAATCAATGACTCTAAACCCGAACGAGAAGGGCCCATTTATGACTCCACCTAGCAGAACCACGACTCCCAGATTGGAAAAGACAAAAAAACCATTCATTCCTTGGTGATAACTGCTCTACTTTCTATCAGCAAAAAGTACTATTCATGTCCACTTGCACGTTTAACTGCTTTAAATATTGTAGAACACAAATTAAATAGGCATGCTTCCTACCCTGTAAAGTTAAGAATCTAAATGATGATGCTTTAAGAAGTCTATACAGGATCCAGTTTAAATTTCATGAACTATCAAATTTGTAGGATGCGTATCGGCTATTATGTTGGAGAATTTAAGTGATGAATTGCCTTAAAGTCAGAGTTGAGGTGTCATCTAGACAGAAAAAACAAAATGCATTCATAATTACTGAAGATCTTATTTTGGCACAGTGAGCTCCTGAGAGTTTCATAATTGTCCATATAAGTATTATAACAAAATAAGGCTCCTGCTGACTTCTTTCCTTGTTTTCTACGACCTTAGTCCTATGCTGCTGAACATTACAGTGTCTAAAGATACAGATGACATTCATCCTCACTGAGCTTCAACAGCATATATCCACCATTTTTTCAGGGTTTATAATATGTCAGGTATAGGGCTAACAGTGTAAATCTATTAACATATTTAGTCCTTTTAATAGTCAAATGAAGTACTATTATTCTAATTTTATATTAGAGAAAACTACGGCTCAGAGAAGTTGTATAACTTGCCACAGATAGCTAGTAAGATATGGAGAAGGGAGATGTGAGCCTAAGGCATGCAAGCTTAAACATTATGCCAAGTGTTTCGTAATGATATTTTACATGGGTAGAAAGTAAGGTCTAGAAAATGAAGGAAAGAATTTTGAAACTGGAAAGCTACGTGTTTCTCCATTTATGAAAACAGTTACACTAGGTTAATTAATTAGGATTGCATTTAGTTGCAAATAAGAAAAAATCTGCTCACATCTGTAAACTTGGCTCTTTGGGAGGCCAAGGTGGGAGGATCTCTTGAGGTCAGGAGTTCCAGACCAGCCTGACCAAGAGTGAGACCCCATCTCCATAAAAAATAGAAAAATTAGCTGGTCGTGGTGGTGTGTGCCTATGGCCAGCTATTCAGGAGTTTGAGGCAGGAGAATCACTTGAGCCTAGGAATCTGAGGTTGCAGTGAGCTATGATGGCCCCACTGCACTCTAGCCAGGGCAACAGAGCAAGACCTTGTTCTCAAAAAAAGGAAAAAGAAAAAGAAGAAAACTAAACAGTATCTTAAATATAAGGGTTATTTTGTCTCATGTAACCTACCAGAAGTCTGAAGTGTGTGATTGCTGGCTTCGGTTCTGCAGCTCAAAGAGGTCAGGGCCGAGGTCTCTGCAATTCATTTTGGCATTCATTCATAGTTATAAAATGGCTGGTACATCTCCAGTGATCACGTAACAAAGAAAGAGAAAATGATAAAAAGGAAAGGGTAGGGTCTATGCTAGGAAAGCAGATCTTTGACATAAATCCCCAGCAGACAAGAGATTAAATATGATTGGCCAGAATTGTGTGCCACTGCACTCCTGAAGCCAGATGAAGTGTCGTTCTAAAGCAAAACAAAACGAAATAAAATAAAACCCCCAAAACCCTAAAACTCCAAATCAGTTATTTTAGTAAGAAAGAAAGGGTGAATGAATATTAGGTAGGTACTACCTGCCACATTTGACTCAACAAGAAAGGAATCTGGTATGTTTGAGTTTCATTACAAATGGTGTACAATGCATCATATATAAACAACTTTGCAAAAGAGAAGATATATTTAAGTATTTTAATTTTAAAGTACATAGAGGGTGATTGTCTACCAAGAACCCATTCTGGCATTATTCCTTCCTAAACTAACTGGATTTAGTTCATCTATGTCTGTGGTCCCAATGTTATCCAGAAAAAATCTATGGCATCCTTGCTCTAGAGGTCAGTGGTTCTCAAACACTGCATGCACCAAAATTATCTGGAAGGTTTTCAAAACCACAGAGGACTAGGCTGTACCCCCAGAGTTTCTGATTTAGTGGCTCTGGGGTAGAGCCTGATAATTTACATTTCTAATAAGCTCCCAGAGCATGCTGGTATTTCTGGTCCAGGGAACATATATTAAGAACCACCACTCTAAAGGCAGATACCAATTAGTCCAAGGCAAAAGTGGAAGATATCCCCCTTAGAAACTGTTCTTGGTCCAAGCAGACTAAAAGAAACTGTTATCTTATATTCCTGAAAGGTTTCATTCTTTCTCCCCAGCAAATAAGGGGAGAAAGAATGTCTACAGCTTCAAAATCATTGTCAGTCACTTTGTGATTATAAGAGAATGAGTCTTAAGAAATTGATTATGAGGTTAACACAGTGGAGATATGAGAAAAACTGGGGTCTTTAACTGAGACCTTTGTGTTGCAGTGCTTCTAGACTTTAGCTATATAAAATAATAAAATTCCTTAATGCTTGAGTCAATTTGAGGCAAGGGTTTTTGAAGCTTGTAGGCAAAAGCATTCTGATCGATACAAAGGAT
Source organism: Lepilemur ruficaudatus (assembly GCA_963574885.1). Classification (NCBI taxonomy): domain Eukaryota; kingdom Metazoa; phylum Chordata; class Mammalia; order Primates; family Lepilemuridae; genus Lepilemur; species Lepilemur ruficaudatus. The sequence continues at coordinate 114,682 of CAUYRT010009016.1, read as the reverse complement.
AAACTTGAAGTTTAAATAAAGAACACAATTGTACTTTATTTAAAACAGGACATGAATAAATAACATCTACACATAATTCAAACCTCATTTTAGATATTGGTTTAAAAGTTTCCAATATACTATTTTTTATAATAACGTTTAATGAGTACCAAAATGAATAGTTTCATTTTTCCCATCTAGCCTCTATTTAATGAATAGTAAAAAGATAAAAAATAGGAGGAAAAAAAGGTAAAAAAGTCTCAATCACTTTATCTGGTGTGAATAAATAATTATCAATTAATTAAGTTGGTTGAAGGAAAGTATAAGGCTTTCTTGCTTTCTTATCTCCAACTTTCAATTCTCCTAATATCTCTACTCTATGCCTCTCACTCCATCCACAGAGAGGTAATGAAAGCGATGGGAGGAAAAAGACTCAAATAAAAGAAACTAAGCAACAACAATTTTAAATTTTGTAGAGTACAGGGCTCACAGAAGCAACAATTCTGGCTTAGGCAATCCTAAAGTTATAAAAAAAACAGTATTTTTAATTAGTTATCTTTATTTTGGGAATTTTAGGGATACTTTCAAACTGAAAACACCAGTGAATCTAAAACTTTAGAACCCTGTAATATGACTTATCTTTAGTTAAGGAATGCAATGGGACAAAAAAGGGAAAAGAAAGCAAGAATGGAGATGGTACAGAATTTAAAACTATGATTACTTATGTGCTAAAAAACATTATAGAAGCTGTTTAACAACAGACATCCACAGCAGCTATTTCCCTTTATCTGCCTGCCTCAGTGCTCTGTACCACCAAGGTGCTGGTTATCACCAATCTTCCGTCTTTCCCATCTAGTCATCTCCTCACAAAGCAACGCAGCCCAAGAAGCCCTCTTAATTAGAGCATTGTGCCAAGCACAAATATATTCTCATTCCACTATTAAGATGGAGAAATGGATACTGAAGTGAGTATATTTTCATATTAGCCACATGAAAATACAAGTTTCAATTGTGATATTAAGGATGGTAACATTTACTTCATCCATAATTGAAAGACACGTTCACAATAATTCATTTTGGGAACACTACTGTATAGTACTTGCCTGAAACAAATTATGCAAACACTTAACATCTTGTAATTTATTCAACTGCTTTCTAATTCTTCATTTTCTTAACTAAATTAGCTAAAAAGGGAAATATATGACCAAAAAATGAATGTCCATCATCCAAATTAGTGTACAATGAATTCATCTTTCAAACTATACGATCTAAGATGGGCAGATTTTTATTCCTGCCTTAAAGGAATACTGCCTATCTAAACAGACACACAAAGGGTTTGGTGGTTTCATTTAGATATCTGTGCTTCTATAGAAGCTAGCACAAAATACACTGGTGGCAAGCAGTTAATTCATTAATTAACCAGATTATTTCTGAGGAAAAGATAGCACTAAACAACACAGTACTGAAAGTGCAACTGTGGTTGTTTGAGGTCCCTGTCTGCAAAATGTGTGGTGGAGACAAGCAATGCCTATGCTGTTTCTAATTATTCCAATTATCATGGCACACTACGAAAACTTGATTAATAACACTGAAGATATTGTTGTGGCAATTAGCCATATGGTTGTGGGACTTTATTCTGTCACGATTTAGCCATTAGCATCTACTTATGTTTGTCAGAACAGTGCATCCGTGACAAGCTGAAGTTCCGCTCACCTTGCCAAGTCCCCTGTGAGCAACACTAGAGAACTGTTTATTCCTAGGAGTCTCTTGCCAGAATAAATTTTTCATGTGGCATCCGGTCTGACTGGGGACAAATGTCAAATAGCTTATGTGATGACCCATCAAGCTAAGCTTTTTCTGAAAAACCACTTAGTCACTTGTATGTCAAAACAAACTACTTGAAGAAAGGAATTTGACCAGTTATAACTGGCCATCTATATTGTCCTACATATTCCCCTGGGCAGTAATTCAGAGAAACTGATCTTCATATTGATGCATAGAAATTTATAAATATGGCATTATAAAGGATATACATATAAACATACCATATAGCAAAAAATTTACCATCTATAGTATTTTTGCAGTGAATTTATCCAACAGAAGAGAAGAGATAATTCTTTTAATTTTGAGTGAGAAGATCATTTTAAGGAGAACCTAAGTAAAGATGTTGGTCAGTTCCCAAAATTAATGCTAGAGAGAAAATAATCACGGGCCTTGCAGTAGAAAATTAAAAAGATCAATTAAAAAACATTAAGTTTACATTTTGAAATGGAATGAATGTTAATGTGAGAAATATAGCACAATGTTTAATTAATTAGCTAATTTTTTAATTTATAAAAGATAAAGCTTTGAAATAGTTGCTAGCAGTAGGCAAATCTGCCAGTTTTTCTTAGAAGGTGGCAGAATGGTAAACAGTTCCCATTGTGTGTTTATAAACCCTTAAGGCAGCCCACAGCTCCCAAGATGGAAGTGGGAGATATAACAACATAAGAGGGAGGAAGGAAGAGTTCTGTGTTTCCATTTCATGCTTGGGTCCCCCCTACACTGGGAATGGGTCATTACATGAAGGTAGCACCCAGGTCTTGCCTACAAACTTTCAGTTTGAGAAGACTGCAATGAGAGACAATCAAAAAGTAGTCTATGTTCCTGTGGCACAAATAATTACATGTGGGCAAATGGGGCCAGTCTTCAGACAACCAAAAGTTGGAAACCCCCAAAGAAGCAGGTTCACATATAATTCCAGCTGCCATCACTGGCAGGGCGGTGGCAGCAGCAGTGCTAGGGTGGATCCATGGCTGAGGGGCTGGGCACACACAGGGCCTCTGAGTGAGATGTAAGAGTCTACTGGCCTCTACACCAATACCTGATTTAGATTAAGCTGATGGAAAAAGTGCATGTCTGGCAAATAGTACGGGCTAGGTTTGTCACTGTAACTTTTAACAAAAGTAGCTACTTTTAACAAAAGTAGCTCTTGTTTCACGTTAGAAAACTGAGAACAGGGAGGCCAAAACATCCTAAAGATTTACAAGTGTTGTCCATTGCCGTTTCCACATTCTTCCAAGGAGAGATGAAAGACAGTAGGATTAGAAAGAGGGATATGGCACCATAATGAAGTCCAGAGTCAGTGATAGGGTGGAGGGACCAGCTTCCTTCCCAGTGATCTAAGCAATTTTATCTAATTCATGTATATTTATAAAATACGTACAGTTGGATGTCTAATTGTAGTATCTAGAAATCTTCTATCAGTAACCTATATCTCTAGTGTTTTTCCCTGTTGTTTCTTTGCTAATTTAATCATTCACCACTGGATCACCTCATTGTAGTAAACCCCTGAACAGTAGCAACTTATAACTCTCTGAAAATGTTACATTAATATTTATAGAAGTCCCTTAATTTTGCACAGTGAATACATTGCAATAATTTTATTTTTAGAGAAATGTGCAATATTTTCTGCATAATTTTTATTATAAAAATAATATATTTTCCTATAAAACAATATCTTGTTATAATAAATAACAGTAGCTAACATTTATTGGAATGATTACTATGTTGAGGGCTTTACATGTAGCATTTCATTTAATTCTGAACTCTTAAAAGATACTACCCTCATTTTGCAGATAAGAAACTACAGCTTAGAGATACAAGTTAGTTTTGTGAGGTCACACAGAGGAAGTGGTGCAGTTGGGATCCAATTCCAGGGAAGCCGATTCATATTCTTAATCACTGTTCTATAGTGCCTTTCAGTAAAAGATACTTAAATATAGTAAAACTTTTAGACTACTACATTTAAATGAAGAGAAGTATCTGGAAAGACAGTAATAGAATATTACAAATAACTATAAAACAAATATTCAAGCTGAATATTGCAGTACGGAGTAAAAACTCAAACTTTATTCTCCTGACATAGAATTCATCATTTTACTTCTTTCACACCCCAACTTCTATCTCCTCCTGTACAGTTAATCACTCATAGCCCTTAAGCCTTCCCTCTTACTACTTCGAATCCACCAGGGCCAAGATTCAGCATTTTCTGACTTGTATTAATAGTTATCCTCCCCTCTCCAACTCTACTGCCAATTATCTTATTTCTTAATTGATGCTCTATCAGCTTTCTAACCATCTCCCTGCTGTCATCTTATTTAGGTCCATTCTGCTGCCAGAGAGATCTTGCTAAAATGTAAATCTGACCAATTCTGTCCTGCACTGCTCATCTAATGAACACCTTAGTATAGCATCTAAAATCCTGACTATCTTCTTAGACTCACCTTTGGCCACTTTCTCATATGCAGTCCACATTTTAAGTCTACTCTGATTGCAGACTACAGAGTCATGTTCTCTCCATGCTTTTATACTTGCCAGAAATGCCCTGCCCCATCCATGGATTTGGGGAACTTTTTCAAAGCCTTACTCAACAATCTCTTCTTGCTTCAACTGCCCTCTAACCATCATGAAGTACAGATGACCATTCTTCTTCCCAGCTACATCCACTTTCATCTCTACACAAATATTTCAAAATTAAATGCCTTTTATTTATAGGACTAACTTCTATACATGATGAATTCCTTGAGCTGTATTTCCAGAGTTGGCACACGCATATAAAAGGTGCTGAATTGAAGGAAAATATTTATTCTACATATAAATTAATTGGTCTCATGTACTGTTTTACATATTAGATAATGACAAGGCCAAATTTAATAAAATAAATTTTTTCTTATTCAGGAGGTAATCTGCATTTGTCTCAGAAAAGCTAGAAAATAAAAGCATAAGCAAGAAAAGAAAAAAAGATACCCACAGTCTCACTGCCTAGAAATAATTTTGGATTATGGCCTTTTAATTCTATTTCTATATACATATAACTATGAACATATTCATTTTATAGTAGACATGCACTCATAATATGCATATTATATAATTTTTTCTATGTCAACAAACATTCACCTCTAATGAGTCATTCAAAGTGGCTGCATAGTATTCTATTATATATACATACTGTTATCTGTTGAACTATTCCTCTATTTGTAGCATTAAAATTTATAAAATTTTTCCATATAGTAAATAACAGTGCTAAAAAAATCTTTGAAGGAAAAATTCTGTATATCATTAATTATTAATATTTCCTTTGAATAAATTCCCAGTAATGGAATTGGAGGGTAAAGGTTTTAATGAAGTTTTGAAACAAACTATCAAATTTTCTATGAAACTTTCCAAAAATGGGGTATACTGTATTATTTTGGTTTCATCTTTGTTAATCCAATAAGCAAATAGGACATATTGTTGCTTTAATTAGCACAGTTCTGATTACAGAGTAAAATTTTTTTTAAATTACCATGCATGTGTACATAGACATGCACATCTAGAAATGTCTGTACCATTTGCCCATTTTTCTATTTAGTTATTAATCCTTTCCCTTTTTATTTGTATGAGATTTTAAAATAGGGATACTAATAAGGATACTAATCCTTTCCCATATAGTTGCAAATATTTTTTCTAATTTATCTGTCTTTCAATTGATGGTGGTTTCCCCCCATACATTTAACGTTTTTACTCAGTAAAACCTATCAATCTTCTCCTTCATGGCTTTCTTGCTTTAAAATCACAAATACTAAGGCCTAGCCATACCCAAGAATACATTAATATTCAGCTATATTTTTTTCTAGTTTTTTTGCAGTTTTTCTTTTCACCTTTAATCTTTATACTATATGGAATTAATTTCAGCATGTGGAGTGGGGTAGAGGTAACAGATTAATTATCTATTGTCCCAAATACATAATAAATTGTCTCAACACTACTGAATATTTTTATCCTTCTATACAAATGTGTAGTCACCTTTATAATGTTAATACATAGATGTAAGCATGTAGAGCATATTCGATATCTATTCACTATCAGTATAATATATACTAATTTTTATATATACTTGAATCTGTCTGTGAACTTTCTATTGTGTTCCACAAAAAGGTCTGTTAATTACTATGCTAGGTTGACACTGCATGTAATTTCATCATCAATTAAAATGTATCTTTATTTAAATTATATATTTTTACATGTATGTTTTACAACTTGGAGTGCTGTTTCTTTGGTGTATGCGGATTGCTTTTCAAAGAGGATGGTATTTGGCCCAGAAGTCAGAAGATAAAGGTTTTAGACATAGATCCTTCAAGCACTAGCTATGTGAACTTGGGTAAGTTAGTCAGCTTCTCTGAGTCTCAGGGAATTGCATCTGTTTTGTCAACCTCAGGGAGACGCTGAGGGCATGTGAGATCAAGCACCTGAAACCACTTGTCAAATAATGACTATATATCTAAGCAAGCTTGGTTTAGTCTCTCTTAATTTTAAATAACCTGATTTTTTTGAAATGTTCTTTATGATTCAAACAGTCACTTAATAGTCACTTTTTAAACTGTTCTTCTTTCCTCTTAATATGGATAATTGAGAATTAACTATAACTGGATTTTTCTCAGGTCCAAATTAAAAATTGTCGATAAGTTAGCTAAAATTATAAACCTAAATTTTTCTTCTGATATAGTGGAGGGGAGGTAATAATAAACATGCCTCCCTTTGTTAATTTCCAGAGATGAAGCAAGTGAGTTGTAAAAATATAAAAATCTCAACACCTTCTACCACTTAAAATTAAAGAAACTCTGAGCTCAGAATTTTTTGAGCTTAGATTTAAATATAAATTATCCCTTATAATATAAACTAGAACTTTACCCTCTCTGGAAGACACAAGTAAAATTTAAATTTAAAAACCATTAACAAAATTTCATATTTCCTTGTTTTGTTACAAAAGCAAGTTACGTTGGGCTAATAAAATGATTTCTCCTATAACTGCAATATCACTGTGTGTTTGTCAAAAACCATGGTGGAACTATCACAGCCCCATGGAATTCTTCCTCATGTAAAAGTATAGCATTGCTTAAATATATGCTTTTACTATCAATCTTTGACTTCGCCTGCTCATATACTAAGCAGGTGGTTCTCTGTTTTTAGTGTACATGCAAATCTCCTGAGAATCTTGTTAAAATGTGAATTCTTAAGACAGCAGGCGAGCCTGGAATGAGACTTGAGAGTCTGCATTTCCACCAAGTCTGTAGGTGATGCAGTGCTGCTGGTCCATGCACCACACTTTTGAGTAGCAAGAAATTAAGGAACACCTTTTAAACAAACTGCCTATAATTAGCACTGGCTCTAATTCACCTTTCATAAAATTCTTCCTGGATCTATTTTTTTCTGACTTCTACTGCCACTCTACACTTTAGACTCAACTTCATTCTATTATGCTTCTTCTGTTTAAAAAAATCTATGGCTACTGGCAGCAGGTGAAAAAGGCTGCAGGTGAAAACACTAAGTCCTAATAATCCTTCATTAGCTATTTGGGAACACATGACCCTACCAGAGACACCTGTCTATTCCTTCAAAGATTCACCAGGTTGGCCCCAAAAGAAACCCGTTCTGTACGTTCTAAATGGACATTTTATGAGTAACTTTGAAATAAGTTTAAACTTAAAAGTGAAACAAAATACAAATCATCAAACATCAGCATCTCTAAATTCTAGACTGACACATCTGGTTATCAGGAATAGACAGTGGAAGACTGAGTTACATGTGATTGGCCTGCAATTTCTATCGTTACCTTACCAAATGGGCAAAGTGGTGTATTAAAATTGAGAAAGAGAGAGGGAGAAAAAGCAGCAGTGAACCAAATAGGAGTTGGAAATAAGATGAATTGGATCAGATGCAAATTATTTGAAGCTGAAAGCTGCCTACTTTCTTTGGGATTCTATATATACATCAAGGACTCATAAATGTCCCACAATGCTGAGTTTTGGTTTTGCCTCAATTACTCTATTAGTATATATCAGTGATTCATAAACTTCACTGTAGCTCAGAATCACTTTCAGGGCATGTTAAAATATAGATTCTTGGGTCCTTCTCACAGTTTCTGATTCAGCAGGTGGGTGGGACTGAAGAATCTGCATTTCTAACAAGCTCCCAGGTGATGCTGATGCTGCTGGTTCTGGGACTACACTTAAGAACCACTGGTAGATGCTATTCTGAAAAAGTGTCTGTGTCTGCTTCTTCTGTTTAAAACAACTAATTAGTATTTTTAAAATCTCTGAGCTTTCATTTGAATGATACTTCACATTCTCAGTGCATTTTAAATCAGTATGGTGATTGCAACTTTTTACCTAGCACAAAATACAAGTGAAAGAGGCTTACAACATTGTTTGGTTTGACTGATATATAGTAATGATGGAAAGTTTGGAGAGATTGGGGTTCCTAAAAATAAACGAGGGCAGGAAGATAATCAGCAGAGAGCTGAGAGGTTCCCAAATGAAAATTATTGTTTTGTCCTTTCCAGTAAATTCTTAATGTCTTCAGCTGCAGAAGAGCTCATTTCTGAGGTTCTTTTGGGCCTCGTGAGTTAATCACACCAGGAGGAGTCACTTTAACTCACATGCCTTTAGGAGTAATGATACATTTAAATGATTAAACAATCAGAAAAAAATGCCTATCTCTATAATGAAAGCAGTTAGCACCCAGATTCATGGTTTATATGAGTATCACAAGTCATTTGTAAATAACATGTTCATTTTAGATATGTAAAGAGTTCTGTCATGCCCTATGAAATAAATTATATTTTATTGGTGCCCGGGTGTTTCATAACTTTTATTTATTTGCTGCAAGAGTGGAGAATTAAGATAGAGTAGTTTATTTCATCAAATTCTGACAAATGGCTCATTAGACACTTATGGAGCTGAAGCTAATTGTACAATTTTTGTTGTTGTTGTTGTTGTATTAATTGTCACTGCTTGCTTAACATGCTCACGCTGGTGGTCATCAGCATCCATTTTTCACCCCTATCCCACCAATCACTCTCCAAAAGAAAAAAAACGAAAAAAGGAAAAAGGAGAAAAGAAAAACTAGAAATCAAAATATAATGTGGGTTGGAGAAGTGCATGGGAAGAATGATAAAAGTGATGGCCTTTCCCCACTGGGCCACCAATAACCATCAATCCATACAGCAGCCACCTCACCTAACGGCTTGAGCCACAGAGAGTCAAAAAGAGCAGCTTTTTTGTTATTCAGATTGAATATCATTTATATTATATACTTTTTTTAAATTTTGCCAGAGACATAAGGTCAGAATTGATTGACTATGTACTACCTGCATGTAATGATGTCTCGTTTTTTACAATCATGTGCTAACGTTGCTCAGTAATGGCCTATGGATGAAGAGACAGATGTACTACCAGTCATTTGCTACACATTTGCATTAACAAATCATCATTTAATTGAAGCCCATCCAACAAGTTTATGTTACTTAAATAAAGTTCCTTCCAATAAAGGATGCCACAATGACACACAGTTGTTAACTACAAAGAAAATTTTTTAAAAATTATATTTTTGTGTCAAAGGTTTAGATATGCATTAGACAGCCATTTATTAATTTTAACTTTGCTTGGAATAAACTCCCTGACAAATAGCATTTCAATCCAGGCTGCTATGAAACAAGGATCATTCTCTTTTAGATATAATCTTACAATAACGCCATACCTTTGGCTTCACAGATTTCACACACCCCCTTTCCAAATATTATATTATAGAACATGGCTTATGTATAAGCTATAAGAGGAGATGTGTGCTAGTATTTATGTCAAAGCTCTCATATTAAAATAACCCTAAAAACCCTTTTATTATATGGAAGAACTATTATTTTAAAATATCACACTAAGTTTCTTGGGTAAATATTTAACCAACAGACTCAAAATTTCTATGCTTTTTAAAAAAAATAAGTAGAAGGGTTGTCGTGTAAATAATGATTTTCAACTTTGGTTTCACAAACATGGCTGCTGTTCATGCCCCTTTTAAGAATATTCTGATTCCATTTTACTACAGTATGTACATACTTCTTTTTTTCCGTAGGGATAAAAAAAAGAGAAGAAACAAAATCTCCTAGCTCTACCTCCTACCTACAAAATTTCTCATCATTTGAAAACAAGGATGGTTAAATATGGTAAGAGCATTTTCACCCACTGTCTTCCCAAGCCTTTTCCCCCCAATCAAGAAAACCAAACAATCAGATTTATTTAGTTTAACATTTCCCCTGATCTAAAGATAATGATGTCAAAAGAAAACCTAGAACATACACATAAGCACTCACCCCCATCAACCTAGATAATCTAACTGAAAAATGTGGTTTTTTTCTTTCTTCATGCTAGATGTAAGGACACTAATTTAAAATCAATTTCTACAGATTAATAACCTAAATGCAGAGCATTATGCATTTTGTGGATAGCTATGTATACATGTAACTATTTCACATAGGTACACAGAGAATAAAAGTTGTATCAGAGCATTATTCTGATAGCTTTGAAGCCAACAAAAATTGAGTCCTTAAATTCATTTTTATTTTTTGCAAATAAAAATCACCATTTATTTTTCCCTTTGTTTGTATATGCTAATGATATGTAAAATGTTTTATTTAAAAAGGCAACAGTAATCTCTGAAGCATTAAAATAAACCTTCTAATTGTTTTCCATATTGCATTATTTTTAAACAAGAGAGTAAAACTAGAGAAAAAATTTTAAAATTTTTCTTTTCTTTATGCCACACTAGATTGCTTTGGGTTCTTTTTACAGCTGACTGTAGAGACAGGTGAAATTTTACCTTGGTATAGGATTCAAACTAAATTATGGGATACAGAAATGTGTTATAAATCAACTTCAAATATTAAACAAAAGATAAATAACAGAAGATTTATTTTCTGACATAAAGAACCATCTTTAACTACAATACAAAGCAAAAAGAAAAAAAAAACCCTACTGTGCTACTCTAGCAGGTTCTCCTTGCCCTTTTATATGTGAACTCAGAACAGTAATTACGGATCTTGCAAGTTGACTTCTGTTTTCCAGAACTATGAGTTGTATGTAAAACATGTCTTTTCATCCAAACAATTACCATTAATCAAAACACTGAGAGCTAATACCACTCAAGTCCAACCTACTGCTGTGACCAGCAATATATCAAACTGTCTGTTGTCAAATACACTAAACAAACTTAAACAGGCTGTTTTCACTACAAATAACAACTACAACAAAAAATGCTTGCTAAGTAATTTTTAAATTCAAATTGCTATTTCAGTAATCCATTCTGTCACTGGATTTTAATTTTAAGTATTCAATCATAGTCCAACACAGCCAGATCACTATTTGGCTCTGGGAAAAGAAAATGCATGGCACTGATAAATGAAGTTACCTGCAAGAGACTTGATATTACAATGAACTTGGTTAACCTCTGATAATTTGGTATTTAAGTATGCTTAAACATTTAATATATTTTACTATTTTAGGGGTTTGTCATGTTTCATTTTCCAGCAAAAACTATTATTGTAAGAAACGTTATGATTGCTGTACAAGAGTCAGAAATAACAAACCTATTTCTATAGTGAGTGTACAAAGGCCCATAATTCCATTAATTTACTTTTTCATAATTTCCTGTTTTATAATATACTTTTTAATTTTGAAATCAGTCTTAGGGAAAATGACATAAGAAATTACTGCAATTGGAAATCACCTAACTTCTGTTTATATAAGTATCAGAAATTTATATTACCATTACATTTCAGTGTGTAACTATCTGTATACATAGGTCATCATCTATAAATATAGACTAATATCTTGAAAGACTTTGTTTATCTAATTATATCTTTTCCTACTTTAATTTTTCTCTCTTCCCTATTAAGCCAAAGGATAAGATTTTCATTCAAAGCGAAAAAACATTTTACAAATCAGAAAGTCAGCTCTGTTTAACAATTTCTAATCAGTGGAGATGTCAAAGTATTTTATAAAAGAAGATGAGAAAAGGAATGGGAACAGTGGAGTTTAACAAACAGATCAGGCATTTATTACCAGCAAGCTCCATTATGGATTTCTGAGCTTTGTAAGCCAAGCTCCCCCAAGTGTAATTAAATTTTTATTTATAATGGGTTTGTGACTGTTAACTTCATGTTGCCTATGCTTGTTTCCCCCACACATGCTCATACACACCAATGCAAAATGCCATTCCACATTTACTACTAGATAGTACATATTGATGATGATTCTTTTCATCTAAAATATCAAAATTGAACATTAACAAAATATACTCATAAAACAAAAAAGAATATGGCATGCAGTGGCTGAGACAGAACACATACACATGAGCAGATTACTCTTTCACAAAATCAAATTATTTTTCACAGCCTCATGTAGTAAAGGATACTGCAAATCTAGTGGACAAGGATATAAGGATGCTACACAGCTGACTACATTTTTACTGCTAGTGATACCCAAGATTAGTGTAAATATAACTAGAAAAAAGGGCTGAAGTCCATCCAAAGCCAATGTATTCTTATCCATTTGAGCAGTTTCTTCATTTACAAACCTCTCCTTCTGATAGAATTTATCACCTTTGTTTTATCATTAATCCTTTCCCCCTTCTCATTTAGGTATAACCCCTGTATACTTTACACCTTGTTTTAAATGCTTAATACAAGTAACCACAGGAGAATCGCTTCTCCCCTTGAAAAACTGCAAATAAAGATGTCAGCTATTGAGTATATTTGTGGCGTCTCCAGCAGCTGCTGTTAAATACCAGCTGGTCTAGCTGATTAAAATTACCTCCGAGTTGGTATTATAAAGATGCCTGGGCAGCGTTGCTGTATTAATGGATTATTGAGTGAGCGATGAAAACCTTGGCCAGCTGATGCGTTTTATTACAGATAGGCTTTATGATGTGTAATCACTGTAATTTTTACAACTAGAGGAAATATGAAAAAAGGAGTAAAAAAAAAATCCCCATAGAAACTGATTTAACTAGATTATTCCTATAATTCTGTTTCCTAGAAGGAATCAAAGTACATAATTATTGTGTATAAATATACAGGTATGGACCTATACACACAATTTATCCATCCATCTATGTGGATGTGTTGTCATCAATATAGACAAGCAGAGAACACACACGGACAAATGCGGTATGCATACAATGTGTGAATAAACCATTTGTTGTTGTTTGCCAAGCCACCCAATTGGCTACAATCAGATCACATGTCCTAAAATAGTTTTGAACTGTTCACCAGCTGGGCAATAGCTGAAAATCCAAATCTGGCCAACTGGACTGTGTTTTGCAATCCAAGGGATGGGATCATTTCACTCCCTTTATCATTGCCATTTAGTTGTTTTCTTATAAGCCAAGGTTTTTATAGAACTCTACCAAATTGTCTCCCAGATCTCTAACTTCCACCTTATGTTCAAAAGAAGGTATGGCAGTTTATTGGCTCAGCTATTTTTATGGCTGCTATAGCAGCCCAGGACCCTACTCTATCAGTTCCCATGGTCCTTCAAATGTATTGTTCTATTTATGGCCCTCTCAAGGCTACTGTATGCTCCCAATTGTTTTTAAGAATGAACACCGACTCACAGGAGGCTGTGACCAATTAGAACAGCTCAACCAGAAAACAAAACTCAGAAAATTCATTCAAGTATGTCACTGGGTAAATGAGTATTTTGTAGGAAAGGACAGCCATTTCAGCCTGGATTCCCTGTTAGGTAGTACACAAGTTTTAGTTTAAAGTAATATTTAAGAACATAATGTTCATCATCAGGAAATATGGTTTTGCTACATGATACTTAACATCTATTTTCATCATAGCCAGTTGAATAAAATACAAAGTATGTGCGACAGGAAAGTAATAAAATTGATTCTTTTTTAAACAAAGATACTAAAATTTATACATGAAATGTTTTATTCAGAGCCCCTGGTATTGTTTTTTTAAAAAACTCCCATAGAGGCTGAGTGCTGTGTTTTGAGGGTGAATTTTACTCATGCAAGTAACTAACACTTCTAATTAGAGCCAAATATGGTGAATGAACAATGTGAGAAATAAGGTTAGATAATACTTTTAAAGGTCAAAATGTTCTTTATTTGATTATAGAGCTATGAAACAGGCTTCTACTGTGGCTCCTATGCTAGTAAGGATAATTCTAGAAGGGAATTCCAGAAGTATTTTGAGTAAAAATGCTAAATTAAAATAAATGTGTAACTTGTTAAAGTGATCATGCTTTTAGAAGGACCATAATCATTTTTAGTACTAAAAGCAACAGTATGTTGGCTTAAAAAATTGTTAGTTAAAATTTTTGTTTGGTTTTTAATGACAATGAACCTAGTCATCTGTGTTATTTTCAAAGGTGGTCAATTTTAAAATTGGAAGGGTCTTTACTTGCCATCTAGTTCAAGCTCTCATTCATGAGGACACCCCCATCCATAAAATTTCTGGTGGTTAGGATTCTTGAGCCTTTGCTGCAATATCAGGGTGAAGGAATGCTCACCCAATCCAAAACCATGTATTTTGCACACTCTTTGGGAGAGAATTTTTCTCGGGCTTCTTCAAACTCTTTCTACTGGTTCTTATCTAGCCTTCTAGACAGGCTGTCTCTGTTCTAATTAATAATCCTCTAAACACCCAATGATCCTAACATGAAGCACAACAAAGCATAATGCTTGATATTAGTAGATGCTTAGTAAATATTTGCTCAATGAATGATGGCTTTAGCATTTACATTTTTAACACACTGACTGACATACTAGAAAAAAATTTTTTTTTCCTTGGAGCCATGGTGTTTTATTACTTAAGTAGAATAAAAACTTCAAAAACAAAATGACCCATTCTAATTTAATGATAAATTTGTAATTTTTTTTGTTTTCTGTGCCTTGAGTTATACATAACTTAAAAAATAGTTCTTGTGGCTCTCAAGGTGAAGAGACGTGTGAGTTACATATGCTTCATGAGGCCCCGGGCTCAAAACTAGCATGAGTTAAATACAAATCACATTGCAGTTAATGTGTTTAAAAAACCATTAAACTGGAAAAATTATAACAAAATTAATAAATTCAAGTAAAAAGCATAAACTAAAGAAACTAAAAAATAAACATGATATAGCAGCTTACTTATATTTCCATATTGTGAAAACTTACTAATCTAAACACATCTAGGTGAAAAGCCAAACTTCTGACCAACTAGAACACACAGTGGGCAAGAACCAGAGGCAAAGAAGCCAATCATATGTGGGTCAGAAGCTGGCTGGGATCGGCCAGGTAGCTGTGGGGACACACTTTTAGTTCTCAAGTGCTCATTCTGGGTGTGGTGGGCTATTCCCCCATCCTCTTGGGACTTTTCTCAAGAATGCAGAGCTTGGGAGGTAAGAGGACCTATGACTACAGATTTGGTACAGGCAAATCAGTCTAGCCTTCTTTCTTCAAGGTCTTTAAATAGTCTAAGAGATGGGAGCAGGAAGGGTGGTGATCACTCTTGCACGATAAAGAAGCAATAGCAAGGCTACATACAAACTAAATAAATGATTTAAATGCAAATTTAAAAAAAAATTCTCTCCATGTTTCATTTTGCCTCCCTTCCTATTCTTTCTCTGCCTTAATACTGGCAGAATGCATTGTCAGAGGTGAGGATGTAGTAAGGAGCAAACAAAGTGGATGCAAGAAGCAGGGGTGTAAAAGAATAAACGACTGCACAGGCTGAAAGCCAAGGTGATGGAGGGGCATCAGGAGAAAGCCTATCAGACCAACTCTGGGCAGCACTATGCAGAAAGGAGATGCTTCCTCTCTGCCACTAGCAAGGTAACTAATCATTCTCCCCTCACTTTTACTATTGTTTTAAAATTGCATTTTCTACAAAAGAGTGTAAGTGAAAGGTCAAAAATGAAAAAAAGTAACAATAGGATTTGGCCCTGTAGTCATAAACACCAAGAGGCAGAGGCACTCCTGCCTGCCTGCAGTTGATCAAGCTAGAGAAAAGACAGCTGCTTACTGACGGACTAAATCAGAGCAAAAGGCATTTGGTACACAGGAACTGAAGTCTCTGTAAAGAATCCCTTCTCATTAATTTTCAATTTGAGGAGGTGATATTATTCATCATTTTAATTATTATTTAGAGGTATTTAATTTAATAAAAATGTAGAAAATGTTTCTTATGTGCCAGGCACTGTTTTAAGTACTTTACAAATATACTTTGCCTTTAAATGGCTACCCTATAAAGGAAGTACTCTTTTTGAATTTAATTCATTTATTTATAAGACAGGGTCTTGCTCTGAGTGTAGCAGCTCAATCATAGCTCACTGAAGTCTCAAACTCCTGGGCTCAAGTGATCCTCTGGGCTCAGCATCCTTGGTAGCTAAGATTACAGGCATGTGCCACCACACCTGGCTAATTTTTAAATTTTCTGTAGAGATGGGGGAAGGAAAAGAGGTCTCACTATGTTGCCCAGGCTGATCTCGGAACTCCTGGCCTCAAGTGATTCTCCTGCCTTGGCCTCCCAAAGTGCTGGGATTACAGGTGTGAGCCACCACACCTGGCCAAAGAAGTACTCTTAATATGACTCTAACAACTTTTCTGTTGCTTTCCACTGAATAGGAGATAAGATTTGATTCTGGGTTGCAATAAATGAAGAGTTCAGCGACTGAAAGAGTAGGTATAAAAAGCATATCTTATAAATATTACATTTCTTTGAATATTTGTTTCAAATAAACTAAAATCATTTTAATTATAAACTGGTAATTCAAATGAATTAAATCTATAATATACACCAAGCAATGAAATGATAAAATTCTACCCATTAAAATACATTTATAGTTGCACCTCCTTCCACTCCAGTTGGAGACATTTATCATCTTCAAACTTGGGAGACTGGTTAGCTAGAGGAACTAGACCTTTGTTTTTCTCCAGTGTCACTGCCTAGGCTGACTTCTGATAGTGTCCACAATGTTCACTGTTCTTACTAGCACTATTTTTAATTGTATAGTTCTCATTGACTTAATTAGGTAACAGGTTCTCTTTAATAAAAGCTGAATTTACTCAGCATAGGTGTGTAATCTCTCAGTCTATACTCATTCTTTTTATCTCAGTCCCATTTTGTTATTGTTTCTGATGCCTCTTGGAGCTTATATCTATTAAAATGATCATATAAGATATTCTTTTTTAAAAGTATAATATAATTTATCCAACAGTTCCATGTAGGACAAAATTTAATTTTTATAAAAGACTAATGAATTTTTTTTAAATTTGGCAATTTTTTTAAACCCTACATTTACAATTTAAGTCATAATACGAACCTTTTGGAGGTGGTACACTGGTATAAAAAATCATCTATAAAAATCATGCAAAAATAGCCGGGCGCGGTGGCTCACGCCTGTAATCCTAGCACTCCGGGAGGCTGAGGCGGGTGGATCGCTCAAGGTCAGGAGTTCGAAACCAGCCTGAGCAAGAGCGAGATCCCGTCTCTACTAAAAATGGAAATTAATTAATTAGCCAACTAAAAATATATAGAAAAAATTGGCCAGGCATGGTGGTGCATGCCTGTAGTCCCAGCTAGTCGGGAGGCTGAGGAAGAAGGATCGTTTGAACCCAGGAGTTTGAGGTTGCTGTGAGCTAGGCTGACACCACGGCACTCTAGCTCGGGCAACAGAGTGAGACTCTGTCTCAAAAAAAAAAAAAAATGCAAAAATATCTAAGAATAAGTGAAGCAAAATGAAATTTAAAACATTTTTATTAGAGAAAGCAAATTTTGATGACAGAAGGTTTTAGAAACTATATACAGTGGTCCCCGGGTTATAGATGAGATACATTTCTGAGAACATCTTTAGGTCAGATTTGTATGTAACTTGGATCTCTGATGAACAGTGCATATACAGTAATAATAATAATGATAATATTATTATAAAGGTTCATATGTAGTAATTATATGGTGTAATACTGTAATAATAATACTATCCCTGTACTGTAATGTCATAGAAACTGCCTGTACATATGCTCTTTCTTTTAATTCAAACAGAACATTAAAACAAACTCATATAAAAACTTTAGATCACAGATAGACAAGCATTGTGGAGGGGAAAGACATTCCTCTAACCCTTGCTAGGGAGAGGCAAAGATATAAAATGTAACCAAAATGTTTGTACTCTCATATTTTCCTGAAATAAAAAAAAAAGAAATTTCAAAAAATATTAAAGGTTAACACGCACCTAACATTGCATCAACACGAGACTAATAGGAATTTTATGCTTATTTTGATCTTCTAACCAAATTGATAATAACCTTTCCATTTCAATAATTAATCCATAACACTGCTTAGTAATAACTGATGCTTTCATTGGAGCACTGCCTTTCACATGTTCCATTATTCTCACTTTATCCTTTATAATTGTTCCCACAGTTAAGCGACTGAAGCCTAACACTTTTCCAATGAATGATGGCATCTGACCTTTCTCTGAACACTTAATTATTTCGACCTCTATTTCCATTGTAATCACCTTTCTGTTTGCTGCAGGCTCACCTGGACTTGCAGTGGACCTCTGCTTTGGAGACATGGTCCTAATGGTAAACAAAGACTTGTTTAAGCCCAGGAGTTCAAGTCCCAGTCTCCACAGGGCTTGGTGGCTCACACCTGAAATACTAGCACTCTGGGAGGCTGAGGTGGGAGGACTGCTTGAGTGCAGGAGTTTGAGACCAGTCTGAGCAAGAGTGAGACCCCATCTGTACTAAAAATAGAAAAATTAGCCAGGTGTTGTGGCTTGCGTCTGTAGTCCTGGCTACTCGGGAGGCTGAGGCGGGAGGATCACTTGAGCCCAGGAATTTGAGGTTGCAGTGAGCTATGACACCACTGCACTCTAGCCTGGGAGACAGAGCAAGACCCTGTCTCCAAACAATAAATAAATAGATTGATAGTTAAGATGAAAGTGATGCTGTGTGTAAGCGGCCATATAAACAATGGGACTAGCCACTGGTGTAAAGATGCAACCTGGAAGAAGTGTTTACACCATGCAGGTGTGTTTATATGCATGGAAGAAACTAGCTCTCAAATTATTAGTTTAATCGTTTAATGACAAATTATCCTTATGGGGAACCTTGGGAGCCCATCTGCAAGTACAGAACGCTGTAAATTCGGTCTGTAACACAGGGGCTGCCTATACATATGCCAAACTGAACTGTATTACTATAACAAATAATATTTCTTTTCTGCACTTAAATTCTGATATAAATCTATTTAAAACTATAAAAATACGAAATTTGAGGGCATAAAGAAACACATGATGATAAACCAAAAGTAGTCAGAAACAAAAATAAGTAAGAAGCAACATGCTCCACCAGCATTTCATCTGTATCTCCAAAGAGTGAAGGAAAAAGTTTTTCTTAGGGTCTGTGGGTTGAAGAACTCTTACCTTTTATCCTTTACAATAGAGTGTAATAAATGATAATTTTTCTTAATTGATTTAGCAGCCTTTTGACAAATAGCATTTTATGAAATTAAAAGCTTAGAAAAGGTTCTCCTCATTAAATAGGCTCATCATTTTTTTCTAACATTTAGGTCAGGAAAGAACTAAGGGTGGGAGGGCAGGATTCCACCTTGGTGTTGTGGGTCAGATGAAATTACATTTAATGCTAAAAGTGTGTCCTTACAACAGTTTTATAAAAGCAAGAGAAATAGAATTTTCACACAAAACATATATTGGTGACCTCAAATGTCTTAAAAGCTAGTCAGGAGACACTTTAGAAAACTTGCATTTATAGTCATCTGTTTAAAGCACTAACAGTTCCCATGAAAGGTTTTACACATAATAAGCAGAGTCTCTCAAGGTAAAAAAATAAGGGTAAAACTTAAGTCTGGTCAGAGACCTATCAAGGATACAACACACTGTAATCACTGGCGTAAATGACACAGGTTAAGTTAATTACAAAGTATACTTAATAACAGAGTATGATATCATACATGAATTACCATATGGCATTAGGAAAGAGTTTATTAGGGCAATTAGCTCTAGACACTCAATTTGCCTCTGGCTTACTTGGTTATGGAAAGAGCTGGAGGAAAAAACAAAAAAAAACAACAACAGAGAACCATGAAATAAAGAAGCCAAAGACAGGAAATGAGGGAGAAACTGAGTACGAAAGATTAACTTAATTCCAGGATTTTTACCCACATTTAACTATCATTTTCTAATAAGTCCTGAAAAATTCTTCAAGCTTTAGAACCTACAGTTTTGATTTGAGGGTAGAAATTACTTCCCTTTTGATCTAAATGTATTCTGCTAGCTAATGGACTCGAAAGTAATGTTGGCTTTAAAGTAATATCACTGTTATTAAACCACACAGCTTAAAAAAGACATTGCTTCTCACTACAATTTCATAACAACTCTGACAATATATTTTGGAAAAGTTTTATTTTTTCTGATCTTTGTTAGATAGTATTTTATGTGTGTAAAGTTTTGAGGTAATATTTGTTTTTCCTGTATACTTAGGTTCATTCAAAGATAGCAAAACAATTGTAAAGGCACAGTTTTATCAGGCTTCTCTTTAGAGAATGTTGATATAACCTAAAGTTGATTTAGGTCTGGTTAGTGAATTTTAGATGAGGATTGTCAAAGTGTTGTATTATTTATGATATACAAGTAAAAGAAAGGATTTTTAGTGCTTTTTTATAAATATGCCTAGAATGATGTTGAAGTGAGGGGTATATTCTGTTACGAACTATTTTGACCTATCAGTTTTCAGTGCATCAGTAATTCTCAGGTATCTAGCATAGTTTGTGTTTCAATCACCTCAATTCTTATTCATAAATATACATTTTTAAAACTGAATTTAATCACACATTTATAGGAAATTGTAAGAAACATACACATTGTGATCTTTAATAAATGAATTGTTTTAATAAAGAAATACTATTTAAAAAATGAACTCAGTTACAGAGCTAAAAACTTATGATAAAAATTTCTTAAATGCTAAATATATTGGAAGTATTGTAAATAAAGCTCATTGTCAATACTTCTTGTTAGAAGTTAGATTAGAAGTATTAAAACTATTCAAATATATTAAATGAATAAGCCATTATTTTTTCTGGTTGTTTTTATTAGTCCAATGTATTTACTAGGTTCCAAAACACTAGAAGAAGCCATTCATTTGGAAGAAATTTCAAACTATGAGCAGAATTTTAGGAAAGAACAAAGAGAGACACTCTGGTCTATGTTAAACATTGCATTTCCAAATATACGAGCACCATAGTGTTAATCAGTCAGTACCAATTTGATGGCAAGTACAAGTGGGGCCCATTCTTCCGGTCTTGTGTCACCTCACTTGGTGGAAACAACCCAAGTGCCATCAATTTATGAGTGGATTATTAAAATTTGGTATATGTTTACAATGGAATATTACTCAATTTTGATAAATGACAGTGAGCTAGTACCACTTATATTATCCTAGATTAAGCTTGAGCCCAGTTTGGTGTATTTTTTAAATTTCCTTTGAGACTTTCTCTTTGGTTAAGGGGTTATTTATAAGTGTACTGTTTAGTTTCAAAGTGTTTGAAGATTTTCCTATTATTTTTCTGTTATTTCTAGTTTGGTCCCATTGTAGTCAGAGAACACAGTCGGTATAATTTTAATTATTTTAAATTTGCTGAGGTTTATTTCATGGCCTGGGATATGGTTTATCTTGGTAAATGTTCTACGGATGTTTGAAAAGAAGGTATATTATACTGTTGTTGAATGGAGTGTTTTATAAATGTCAATTAGATTCTGTTGGTTGACAGTGTGGTTGAGTTTTTATATCTTTGATTTTCTGCCTAGTTGTTCCATCAATTGAAAGGCTCCAACTATAAATGTGGATTTTTCTATTTCTCCTTATACTTCTATCAGTTTTTGATTCACATATTTCACAGATCTGTTGTTTGGGTCATACACATTTAGGATTGCTATGTCCTCTTGGTGTACTGACCCTTTTACTACTATATAATGTTCCTTTTTATATCTGGGAATTCTTTTTGCTCTGAAGTCTACTTTGATATTAATATAGTCATTCATGATTTCATTTGATTAACATTTGTATGGTATATCTTTTTCCATCCTTTTAATCTACTTTAATCTACCCATTTCATTATCTTTGAAGTGAGTTTCTTATTTACAGCACAAAGCTGGGTCATGTTTTCACTTTGCCAATCTCTTCCTTTTAATTCTTGTTATTCATTTACACTGACTCCACAGTGACACTGAATCAATGAGAAATGGAAATAAACAGGAGACTATTCTTTCTGAAAGTTTGGAAGAAGGGAGATTAATATGATTACTGGGGCAGGAGGTTTTTGTGTTGTGTTGTTTAATTTCACTTTTTTTTTTCTTAAAGAAGGAATTAGCAAAGAAGAAGAGGTTGAAAATATTGACAGTGAAATACTTGATGGCTCATGGTCACAACAGAGAAGGAAATAGTTCAAGCTGGTGGCAAAGGAGCAAGAGTTGGGTGGTCAGGTCAGGTAGCATATGGACTGGGCAGGCTGCCTGCGAATATAACTGAAAGCATTGTACGATGGATACTTTGAAACTGCAGTGGCTCAGATCCACATTGTCTCCCATTCTCCCAAGAAGCAGGTAGCAATCTGGGTTATTACCAAATCTGGGTTCTATCTAAAAATACACTTTTAAACCATCCTTCTGCTCCATTGCTATTGTCAATTCTTATCTAGACAGTTGTAAAGGCCTCCTACCTGATATCCTTGTTTCTAGTCTTGCTTCTCTCTCAAATATATAGACTACAAAGATTTATTTTAAACTCCTATTAGACCAAATAATTTCCTGCCTTAAATTCTCAAAAGTCAGTAACACATGGGTGAGTATTCTCTAGGATTTGATCTTCATTCATCTTCTTGTCTAACTTTACCAGCAACTTCAATTAGCATATGTTGACTATAAAATCAATACTTCCAAATCTTTCTCCTAAGATCTAGAACCATACAATTCAATTGTCTACTGGATATTGATGGTCTCAAAGAAACTCCAAACTCAACACATCCATAACTGAATTACTTTTCCTTGAAATTTGCTCCTCTGTTGTTATCTTTGTGATTTTCTCCCATCATTTACCTTGTTTTTTCCAAATTATCTTTGCCTCTTCCTAACTCCCATAATTCAACTAATTATAAATCCTGGCAATTCTAACAACTTGGTATCTTCCAAATATTCTCACTTCCTTCTATATTCCCATTGTTTTTATATCATTTTAGGCTATCACCATCTCTCTTGTAGAATACAGAAGTTGCTACTCCCGTAGGTATTCATTGCTCCCTCAATCTCACTTCTTCTCCTCAGTATCTTTACCACTGTGCAACTAGTACAATCTTTCTAAACCACAAGTCTGATCATAACACCATTATGTTTAAATGTCACCCAGATCTAGATAAAAATAAATTTTATAATGATGAGAGTGTTCTATATCTGTATTGCCAATTAGTAGCCAACAGTCACATGTGGCTAACACATAAGAACTTGAAATAAGGCTAGTGTCACACATGTGCACAGAGGGAAGTAAAACTCACTGGAAATCAAGCAGGGGGAATAGGGAAGGAGAGGAAGGGTAAAAACCTACCTAACAGGTATAATGAACACTATCTGAGCAATGGGCACAAGTATAACCCTGACTTAAGCATAGCAAAATTGAAACATGTAACCTAAACTATTTACATCCCCATGACATTTTGAAGTTTAAAAAAACTTGTCATATGAAGACATCCACTATTAAAAAAAGAAAAGAAATATGGCTAGTATGACTAAACAACTGAAGTTTTAAATTATACTTAATTTTAATTAATTTAAATTTAATAGCTACGTGTGGCTAGTTGCCTACTGAATGTATAGATCTAGATTGTTCTTAGCATGGCATATTAGAGTTCCCATGTCCTGGCTTTGCTTCCTTTTCCTCATTTCCTTTTTCATAAATCATTCCAGTGAAAATAAACTAATTAGTGTTTTTCCTGCAACCACAATGATATCGCAAACAAAAATGTTTTGTTCATGCTGTTCTCTCTGCATAAAGGTCCTTCCACCTTTTTTGATTCTGTTGTTCCTACTTACATTTCATTACATAGCCTAGGTATCAATGTCTTCTGGGAAGTTTCCTCTAAAAGTCCATGTTTGTCTAAGGAAATGGTTATCTAATACCCATGCCTCTACCACCAAACTGTGCTCAGCTTCAGGGGATAGAGCATGACTGGTCTAAGGTAACCATAACAATCCTACTCCCTTCTTTCTTAGTCTTCCTTGCAGTTTTGGTTGGGCATATGACCAAATTCTGCCAATGAGATTTAAGCCTACATCTGCTACAGTTGTTACTGGGAAAGTTTCTTATTTGCTTTAACAAAAAGTACAGATATGGCTGACACAAGTCCCTTGCACATATTTCCTGCCTTGAGCTACTGTCCTGAACTACTGTCTACTGACTTACTGAATAACTGATACTAGATTCAACAGCCTTTTTGAGACCACTTAGCCATGAACATTAAGAAAAGCCAAGAGAATACACAGGCCTCAATACTGTTGAGATGCTCAATGGGTACCAGTAGCTTCTTACCTCCGGACTTTCTAAGAAAAATAAATGCCAGTGTTCAGGCATTGCTACATGAGTTACTGTTACCTGCAGTCCTAACAGTGTTGCACTTTGTGCTCCTACCACATATTGTGCATGATTCTGTCATGCCAAAATTATGTTGTTTACATATCTATAACACTAGATTAACCATTATAGTAGCATCCTGACTAATTTTATGTAACTTGAATAGGAAAGGCAGTAAATATTAAATCATAATTTAATCTAAGTATTATTTCAAGTCTCATTTCTTTTCTCCTTAGGCCATGCTGTCAGCTCCTTGTGAACAAGTACCTAACATTTAACAGGAATTAAAATATTTGTTATGTTACACTAGGAGGTACAGTGGAGAAGTGGAATAAGTTGTCTGTGACAGTACCAAACTCCCTAATTAGAGATTGATCAAGTTGAGATATTCAATTATTTAATATGGATATTACAATTGAGATTGAAGCATCTCATAATTAGCTAAAAGAGGTGATTTTCCAAGACCCTAAGATACTAGGAGTCTGTGCAGGACCAACGACAAAGCCCTATGGCATGCGACCACAGACCTCACACCATGTGAGCAATAGTGTAATTACTCACCCATATTTACTGAACATGGTTGTCTCGTGAAGGTACACTTAAATGTAATACTACGCTGTCCATGCAAAAGAATATTACAAGAGAATAGTGAGATCAAAATATTCAGTCAAAAGTTTAGAAATCTGGTTACTTGGAAAAGAAAATGTGATTCTGTTTTACCTAACTTGTTCTGGTGAACACATACTAGTTCTATATATAATAATAATTTGCTTTTCTAGGCAATTATATTATCTATTTTTAAAAGTTCTAAAATATCAGATTGAGGTAATAACCTTTACTATACTGTAGACATTAAAACAGAGATAGTTATTCATAGTAAGTTATCTTGCCATGGCCTTCATTTTCTTTAATTCCTCAAAGATTAATGGTTCAAGTATGTCTTCAAAGTGCTTTGGTTTTCTAGATGTTAACATATGTGATCATTAATAGAAATTAAGTACATTCGTATTTTTGTCCTCACTTTTTTTGGTCTTCAAAGCTTTAGCTTTGAAGTATATTTCTTGATATTACTATTGCTGCTCCTATATTCCTTTTACCAAGCTATCTCAATTTATTTTAGCTGCCTCTTTCAAGTAGCATGCAGTTGGACATTGTCTATAAAGCCAGTGGAGAATCTTTGCCTTTTATTAGGTGAGCTTAAAGTATTTATGTATACTACCATAGCTAATGTTTGATAGTTTTGTGTTTTGTCATTTTTTTAATGCTTCCTTTGTAAGTACTTTTTCTTTTATTATTCTTATTATCAGTACTTATTATGACTCTTATCATGAGCCAGGCATTTTGCACTAAGCACATAAAAATTAATAACAATGAACATTTATTGAGTGCTTACAATGTGCCAGGTATTATACTTTATATAATTTTTCTCATTTAATCCTTATAATCCTATTGTGTGTATATATATTTTTTTTAAGAGATAAGGTCTCGCTTTGTCATCCAGGCTGAAGTGCAGTGGTGTGATTACACAGTTCATTGCAGCCTTAAACTCCTGGGCTCAAGAGATCCTCCTGCCTTAGCCTCCTAAGTAGCTGGGATTATAGGCATGAAACACTACACCTGGCTAATTATTTTTGCAGAGGGATGGGATCTTGCTATGTTGCCCAGGCTTGTCTCAAACTCCTAGTCTAAAATGATCCTTCTGTCTCCATTGTGCTGGGATTACAGGTGTGAACTATCACACCAAACCCGTAAATATTATTTTATGAGAATTTTTAAAAACATAAACTTACTTAGTGATTAGAAGTATAGGTGAAGAGTATATTTGATTTATTCCATGTGTACTGATGAATTATATAAACTTTTATACTTCCTTCCCTCTTTATTACTAGGATTAAGTAGATATAAATTACAAATAATAATCTAAATTATTTTTACTGCTCTTCAAATGATTATTTTTGACAATATCGTTCAGTTGTATAGAATTAACTATCTTACTGGTTGTCTTTCCAGCAGTCCTCTAAGACTTGTTTTCTTCTTGTTCAGATTATTAATTTTTATTCACCTCTCGGTAGGAAAAGTACATTTTTACCTAAAAAGGCATGGGGAATGGTGCTTTTTCTAAGCTTGTGCATGCATGACTTAACACAACCTTTCCTTCTTGGTCTTTGACTATGCTAAAATATATGGTCACTTTGCCATTAAAAGTTCAGTTTCCTCTACTGTATAAATTAACACCTTTTTTGTAGGTCAAGTATAAGATTGAAATAGCACATCGCCCCCCTCCAAGCTTCTTTACTTTCTATTCATCAGCCTGACCTAAATAAGGTTGTATTGGACTTAGAAAAATATTTGAGCCTTAGGGTGTGGCTTATTATTTTAGCTATACTTTTGCAGCTGCCACATCCTATATGAAAGATCTTGATTTTTTTTGTGTGTTTCTTTCGTTTTTATTTATAAATTAGCCAATCCCAATTCCTTTGCCTTCTTTTCAAAGAAAAAAAGATGGAAATTTTGATGGATGGTTTAGGGGTTCATATGGCAAAATTGGGCATTAGGCTGTATAGCTTTTAATTACGAAATTATTTTTTATTTGGGAAGGTAACTATTTATTGAGGCTTTGAAAAGCCTCTCCATTTTAAAGATGATGGACCCTGAGACAATGGATATTTTTTTATAGTGAACAGCGAATTTTGTTTTGCTTTATTTGGGGTTGAGTGGGATGGGAGGTAAAGGAATAATGCCTGGGAAATGAAGACAAGACTCAGACAGGCTGTGGTATTTTAGGAAGATTTGGGGGTGGAAGAGGCAAGCCCATGCAGTTACTGTGTTGGGGAGAAGGAAAGAAGAGGTATGTTGTATGCACTCAAAATGAGCAAAAATTCCTTAGTTAAGGCGGGGTATGTGAGTGAAGGGGAAAGGGTAGATGTTGTAACCCTATGTGAGGGATGATAGAAAGATCCTGATTTTTGGTATGTCTGTGGGCGTTAGGCTCTCTACTGCCCTTGCTTTTCTATTCCTTCCTTACAAGGATGGTTTCTGATCATTACTAACAAGACCCCTCCAGTTCTGGGCCTTGCACCTGCCTGAGTCTTTGAAGCTTATCTGTTGAAGCTGAAATTGGCATATGGTCCAATCTGACATATAGTATCTTTGGGTGCCTTACCTTTCTACCAAACTCACAGTCCTAGTCATGTTAGAGTGTGAATATAGGCTCAAGAATTCAAAGCCTGGCTCAGCTTTTTGGTAGCTGGTAGATCTAAATAAGTCTTCAAAAGCTTTCATTTTCTCATCTACAAAATGGGGATAATAACAGTACCTATTCCCAATATGCTATGAGGATAAATAAGATAATCTACATGAAGTCTTCAGCCCAATACTCAGCCCATAGGAAACATTCAATAAATATTAGCAATTATGAGTCATTATTTCAAATATTTATTGTTCTTCCCCTTAATTCTAAATCATTGGTAATTTTTCACGTAGAAGGGGGAAACACCCAATGTTTTCAAAAGGAATAATTCTGGGGAAACATTCAGCTATCATCAGATCATTACTTTCTAATCCCTCATGTTTCATTTCTTATGTTTAATGTGTACACTGAAAAGAAAAGAATATCTCAATCATTAATTGTTTAGGAAGCTATTTACTTAAACTGTTGAAAGATAAACTTTTTAAGGTGGATAATCATAATGATTGCTGATGACTGAGAGTTACATTTTTTTAACCATATGTTTACACTTCAAATACAGGTTAAAAAACTTAGTATTCACCATAACTACACTGTGATATGTGTTAGAACTGATATACTGTGATACAGATATTATAAAATTATATCACAAAATTTAGCAGATTATTTATCAGTAATCAAGAATCCCCTCAATTAAATTAGTATAAACCACATAGCAAAACAACTGCTAATCTACAAAACAGGAAATAGACATGGAAGATGTATAATAAGCAGCTGGGGGATATGGAATTTATCCCATGAGTGTTGTTAAGAGCTAATAATTTAAGAGTGCCAAAGCCCAAGTGTGTTATGAAGGTCTTTCCTCAAAAGTGCCATTAATTTCATATCCCACAGATGCTTATTATGTATTCTATTTATATCAAAGTACAAACCATAGTCTAAAATGTACAGATTCAATACATTTAAAGTGATAAAACAGTTATTCTGGCCTAGCAAAAAATGTTAACTTAAACTTCAACTTTAAGTCTCTTCATGAAAGAGACTAATACTGAATCTTTATATGGATCTGTTGCTGTGAGTCTTTTGGACTTACAACATGATATGTCATCATCCGTCATCAAACCCTAACACAAATATTTTAGATGCTTTCGCACAAACACAACCCCCAAGTGATGGAATCATAGGACATTCTTATTCTTATACTAAAATATTGAAAATATTTTGAAATGAAATATATCACAGAAACAACTCTTAGAAATTACCTTGGAAAGTTGGAAATGATGTAGTCCATGTTTAAATTTGAAAATTGGTCAGTATGCATTGACAGGACCTTATAGAATGTAATCTTTTAAAAAAGTTCAATACCAATCAATAATTGGCAAACAAAAGACAACTCAAGAGGTTAATTATTTGAATTAAAGCAAGAGAAACTTCATTCTATGTGCAATTGGAGTAATCTTTCATAAAGTTAGTGAAAAACAGTGTAAATTACTATTAGGATATGTTATTTTATAATATACCTGTTGAACATTTAATTGAAGATTAATTTCATTTAACCAAAAATATGGATATTAAGTCAATTTAATATTTGCTAACAACAACAAAAAAGTCAAATTACCCAGAAGATAACACACTTAAATATATAAAATAATAGCATTACTAAGAAGCTATTATATAATATTTAGGACTTCACGGGTATATATTCAGATATTTCAAAATAAATGTTAATTTATATAGAACTAAGATAAACTAATTTGGAATGAGATTACTCAATGTTAGAACAATTAAAATTTTTATACTTATCATTAATTCTAATTTTGTTAAGTAAATTTATTAGTAAAATGGAGCAAATACGTTTATACCTGGCACATGTCTTACCTCAGGAGACATACATACATATTCTCTTATAAAAACCGGTGTTAAAAATGGAATGGTTGCAAAATTTTTCTTAATGACAATTATCACCGTAACAGGAAGCAAGTTTAAATAATTTTAGAAACCTGGACTCAATATGGGGTATACCTTAGTATTGCTACACACTTTCCCCTCATGTAGACATATATGTATGATTTATTCCTCAGTCTATACAAATTGCTGGTATTGATAACATTTTGCCATTGGCATATTCATTATTGACATTTTTACAAAATTATTTTCTAATTTTGTTAAAACAGTTTACAAGAAAATATTTGTTTTGTTTGAAAATCAAAATTTTATAGAACAGCTAGCATATAAAAGTACTTTAGATGACAACTATGAATTATGTCATCTAAGAACGGTTTTTATTCATTGAATATTGATTATTTTATATTTTTCCATGTGATAATAACTTGCTGAAACCACAGACTATATTTTCAAGTATTAGTTTTGAATATAAAATGAAATTAACAACTTTCTTCCAACAGGAATAAACAGTAGCACCAGCAATTACTTAGACTAATACATTTCCAGGTAAGAGAAGCATAGGCTTTAGTGAAGAAAACAGGCCAAAGGCAAAGCTAGAAGGGTTCACGAATCACATAGTGCACCATATTCACATAGCTATGATATCCTAATTAACAAATGGTAATGATGGATAATGATAATGAAAGTACTTCCAAACGTATACTGAATGTATACTACATACTGAGCACTATGCTTTTTGTGCACTATGATTTAATTCTCACTGGTACCCTATGAAGTAGGTACCATTATTTTCTTTCCTTTTTTTAAATTTTTTTTTTAATTTCAGCATATTACAGGGGTACAAATGTTTAGGTTACATACATTGCCCCTGCTCCACCTAAGTCAGAGCTTCAAATGTGTCCATCCCCCAGATGGTGCCTACCGCACCCATTAGGTGTGTATATACCCATCCCTTCTTCCCCTCTCCCACCTGCCCAACATCGGATGAATGTTATTACTATATGTGCAATTAAGCATTGATCAGTTAATACCAATTTGATGGTGAGTACATGTGGTGTTTGTTTTTCCATTCTTGTGATACTTCACTTAGTAGAATGGGTTCCAGCTCTATCCAGGATAATGTAAGAGGTGCAGGTACCATTATTTTCAATCTCCACTTCACAGATGAAGAAACAGAGGCTCAACATGGTTAAACAAGTCTGTTTCATTTCAAAGCCTATGCTTCAAACTGCTATTTTATATTATTTTTTGACTCTAAAGTTTCTAACAGTCATTAATAGGACACAGATGGATAGTACAGTTTAGGGTAGCATACAGGGACATAAGAAATTCAAGCACTTTGGCATTTCATGCACTCCAAAAACAATAATAATAAAGCCAAATTAATGCATGCTCCAAAAATAGTGATAATAAAGCTGAATTCATACGTGAAAGAGGTAAATAAAATCCTTGCACTGTAAAATGTAATACAGTACAAACTGAAATAATGAGTGACCTCTTCTTCAAAAATTAAATATGTATTTTTTAAAATAATGCCAATGAGATTCTATTAAAAATAATGGTATAAATGATGCAGCTGGGGTTATTGCAAGCTCTGGGATTGTTAGGATTGCTGACAAAGTTGAAAGGACTAAGAGTAATTATGTTATGGATCATGGAATTTCACTGGGAAGGTACTGGTCAGGATGTCAAAGAAGCTCTTTGAACTATTGTGATGAGAGAAAACTGAAGGAAACTAATGTCTGAAAAGGAAACTGAAACATCCTCGTTATAAATTATTATACCCAAGCCCATACCATCATTACTGCAATGTAAAGCATCCGATCAGTTAAAGAGGTAAAAAATTACGAAGCATTTTAAAAAAATGATAAATATATTTAACATCAATTTCTTTCTCCAATATTAAAGACCAATTTCTAGGCCTTAGCAAACAATTTTTGAGGGTGTAAAATGGGCTTTTGTATTTGAATATATCAATTCTTTTAGTACATAATGGAAAGGAATATAGAATTTAACATTTAACTCCTGACCTTGTCACCTGCAATTTAAAAATAAATTTTTATGTCTATAGTCACAAACATATTAGTTAGACTTAAAAGTGTACATAGCAATTCATTAATAACCGACAGTGCTGCCTAATACCCATATCACACACAACTTTCTCATTTTCAGGGGGAATGATGAAACTACTCCCAATGACGAGGTCAAGCTAAGTCACAGAAATGAAAACACACGGCATTAAACCAGGAAAACACATTTCTTCAATCACAGTTCAGGGATGCCAAAGAAGAAAAACAGCTCAGAGTTATTATTACTGAAAGAATCTGTGTTACAGGAGAACATAAACAAAATAATCATTTATTCTTTTTTGCTGGGTTAAATAAACAGCCCCTGCTCTGGTCCTAAACTTTTGACTTGAGATTCTTTGTAATTCAAATAATGAATTCATATTTATTGAGCATCTATTATGTAATACCTCAATAATACCACCTCAATTTTTCATGTTCTACCTAATGGAGAATTAGGCTTTACAGAAATATCTACCAAGAAACTGCCCAGCACTAGATACGAATGTTCTATTATTTCAGTATAAAGGACCCTTTTGTTGTCTATAGCATTACACAGCTAATTCATATTTACTAAAACCACTATTTTTCGAATTTGTCTACATATCTTGTAAGCCACTGAAAAATACACACATGCACACACATGCACATGTATTTAAGGAGCAACTGGCTCCCTATTCTTCTGCTATGGCATGTTACCAAAGTTATATGGCTGAAGAAATTAATACATCATGTTCCCTGAAGGAGGGTTCTACTTTACTGATAGAAATCTACCTCTGAGGGCTGAGCAAAAGATGACTATATGATAAAATGGAAAGAACATGAACACCTTATATAATTGTTTGGGTTTGGGGCTAGCTTGATGAGTGTGTATAACTCACGCAACTTCTTAGAATGTATGGCTTGATTTGCTGTTGCCATCTTGAAATTCTTACTAATTTTTTTTTTTTCAAAGAGTCCCTGCACCTTTCTTTTTCACTGGCTCTGCAAATTATGTAGCCAATCCTATATAATTATGACTTCACTGTGTGATTTGTATAAACTGAATGTAAGCCTTAGCTTTTTTATCTGTAACAAAGGGATAATACCCAATTAACAGGGTTGGTGAGAGTATTAGATAAGATACCATATGTGAAAGTAATAAGCACTGAGGGTGGCATATAAGACCACAAAAAAGATGTGAGATAAAATGCAGCTAGAACAGTTCTTATTCTTATTTCTAGGGATCTGGGACATATAGAAATGACCATACAATTAAAAACTACTATATAATTAGGTATAGTTGAAAGTTAAACTTTAATACTTACAACCCATATATCTGTGGTGCAATTTCTAGTCTGTTCAAGTGCATGTAGAGCTCAATATCATGTTTCTTCAACAGATGATCTTGGATCTGGTTGACTTTAGTAACAATAGCAATGGTTGGCCCTAAATCCTGTGGTCTAGCAAAGGGGATGGGAGTCATCAGTGTTTCTTTCCCCTATAAACAGGAAAAAATGGAATATGTATTATTCTAATATGAAATGAAAAATATATGGGCATCATTCTTTATCAATGAGAGTTTAAACAAGAACACTTTAGTCATCTCATGACAAATACTTATGCGGAAATCATATGCTGATCATCATATAGATGATTGTGCTGTGCTCATAAAGCAATGGCTGGAAAATGGCTTCTAAAATATTTTTCACCTGTATTTCCTTGACCAGTTTCTTTTGTGACATTAAGTTATACAAGATAATTTTGGCTAGAGGTAGTAGTGGCCACTATAGTCTATCTACCAGTTAGTCTATGGTCAGTTTACCTGATTAGCCATAGTATATAAATGCAACATTTTGATGGAAAGCTATTTCTTGTGGCATAACCCAAATACGAAAAACAACAAATACTGTTTTACTTTGAATTCTCAAAACTGCATATATAAATAAGCTGGAAATAAAAGAAACTAGTATTAGAAAAGAATATGTTTTTTAATTGTCCTGTCAATTTAAATAGCTGAATAAAAAGATTTTTAAACTCTCTAGATTAGAAGTACAGCTGGCTTACAAAAGCAAAATCTATGTTGGGCCATATGCAACTTTACTTCTTGTCACCCCTTATCTCATACTAACAGAGATGTATGACTCACTCCTTGTAATGTTTTCACGTAAACTTCAACACTCAGGTGTGATAATTTCCCCTTATACATTATGTCTGATCTTTCTTCTGATGTTTAGTTCTCAATTTCTACCTCTCTCCAATATTTGCATCTATGGCATCATTCTCTTGTGATTTTCTGCCTACCATTTTCTGGTGATTTTCTGCCTACTCTTAGAAATTCTAAGAGTATTTCTCCAGCTCAAATTCTTTCCGTTTCTCAAATGTTGCTGTTTCATACAATTCTGATCATAGTTTTATTCTCTACTTACATGCTACCCCCTCCAAGTGACTGCAATTACACATAGTGCTTCAAACAATACCCACTTTCCAAAGACTTCTTAATCTGTATTCATATCCTGGAACTCTCAAGTGCCTCCCATAAATTCAAATGTTGGCAAGGATCCTGGATTGCCACATGTGTCTCTAATTCAGCAACCTACAACTGAGCTTATCATCTTTTGCTCAAAAACATGTTCTTCCTTTCACCATGTCCACCTCAAGCTATCATTCAATAAAAACAGCTAGTATGCCAATTTTAGCTCCTCACTACCACTTTTATCTGTCCCCATTGGCACAAACTGATTTGAGGCCCTTATCATTTTTTTCCTCCTCACTGTTCTCACTGCCTCTAATTTAGTTTTCTTTTAAATCCATCTTCCAAATGCAAGGTCATCTACCTGAAACAAAAATTAGATTACACTAAGTGGACCTCCTTCCTTAAGACTTATTAGCTCCCATCATTTTCGCTCAAGAAAAAAAGAGTCCAAATTCCTTTGCCACGTCTATGAGGCCCTTCATTAGCTGGCCAGTTTCTACTTTCATCATGCTTCCAGAGATCCTGAGTACGCCATTCTTTCACCTGAAATATTCTCTCCCTCGCATCTCCACTGAGGAGCTCCCAAATCTATTTAAAGATTGGGATCAAGTGCCAGGTCCTATTTCTTTATCTTCTCTGCTACCACAGCATCCTTCACTATTTCTCTCTCCTACTAAACTGTAAGATCTCTAAAAGGAAAATCATTTTTTCATCAATGGACTCAATTTAAGGACACAAAGACAAAGAGGCCAAAGCTCCCCCTCATAGTCTACAGGAAAAGACTACATAGGAAACAAATAGAATTCCACATAAGACCAGCTACTAATCAGCTGGTAGAAAGATCAGGGGAAAGGAAGGAAATGTGTTAGGATAAGGGAAAATTTCATAGAAATATAAGGAAAACTTCCTAGAAGATCTGTCTTTCCAGAATCATTTCAAGTCTTAGAAATAAATGCACACTCCCTTTGTATTTTAATACTTCGTACAGTGTGTGCCCTAGTGTCTTCAGAGCCAAAGTTGTAAGACCATGTTAATTTTAATGGTTCAATTATTTGCGTTAATTTGTATAAACAAAAGGAAACTTCTATATTGTGGTTACCTATTGTTAATATAAAAATAATACATCCAAGACATCTTTTTCTGATTCTATAATATTTAGTATTCTCTTATGATAGAATGCTTCAATTTAAAAAGGTTAACTCCTTCAAATAAATTTTTTTGTACTGATATTAACTTCAAATATTTTTCTTTTTTCGAATTCATGTTAATTATAAGATACCATTCATATTCAAAAGATATTGTTTACTCTGAAGCCAAATTTTCTTAAAAATCTATTTGATATAGATTTTAGCTATGCATTTTATAGTAACAACTCAGTAGGGTAGCAATAGAAATTTATATAATTTTATAACTAAGTAGTTATATTGCTTGATTAACATATATACCTATAAAGAAAAGTTTCTCTTTACGTATATACAATTTTTATATTGCCTTTACATATATGTCAATATAATTAGAAATATACTTAGATCCCCAGGTTCAATCTTATTACATAGGTATTTTCATATGTTTATTCTGGTTATTGCAACAATGACTATATATTATTCTCTGACTACATGTTGTTACTTACTGAAATCATTTGTTCCCTCAAATATACTGAAAGGATCTGTACTGTAAGATTTACCTTTTGACCATCATGCTCAAAAGTTGAAAACCAAGGTTCAGCAGTTTCCATAAGTTGTGAGAACATCGCACTAAAAATTAGAAAAATAATATAATGCCTTGTTTACCTTTCATTAAAGTAACAATGGTATAAAAAATAAAAGTAACAAAGCTTTTGTACTTACTAGGCATCATGTTCCAGATATTCGGGGTCCAAGAGAGTTTTCATTTCCTCACTTAAAAAAGCAATACAAGCAATCAAAATGAGTAATGTTTTAATAATTAAAGCAGATGCAGACTTTGCCTTACTCTATACTCATAAAACAACATTCATATCATGTGCAAATAAAAAAAAATTAGCCCTTTTTAATGAAAATAGCAACTCCATTAACAAATGATATCCTTTCTATAAAGATCAAATTAGCTGTCTTATCTGCACCACAATGAACTAATTATTCCAAATAAATGCAGAATGTAACAATATATTCCTTGACCATGTTTGATCTAGAATAATTGATTACTCTACAATCTATCACTTATCTAAAACAAGACCAAAAATATATATAGTTATCGGTCCAATATGTAATATAAAAACATCATTTTCTTAAAATGGCATTTATTTTTATTTTAACATCAATTAATCAGTGACAGTATCTCTTACAAATTTATTTTACTATTGTTTTTACTTTTCAATGGATTGAAAGAACTGAAAAAAGTATGTCCAACTCACTTAAAAACAATTTTCAATCATCTATACTTTCCTCTAAATTACATTCTACATGTACATTTTGTTTTTTTTTAAGATCTCCTGAAGCATGCATGCACATGTTCAAAAAAAATAAAAAAAACTAAACTGACATGAAAACATGACCCCAATACTAACTTCATCTTTATATTTTAGAATAACTGAAGTACAGGCAATTAAGATATGGTTATTCTTGTGAAGATCCAATAAACTCAGTAAAATCAGAAAAACTTTAAAAAACTTAAAAATACTAAATTATAAACTAGTAGACAAAAGTTAATTTAACAAAAGCTGAAATATATGCTCAGCAAATAGGATAGTTATATTTGATTAATACAGATCTTACAGTTAGACATATGAAATGTTACCTGCTAGTTTTCCATTTACTACCTATAGATGGGCTAGCCTACGGAATATTCCTGACACAGCTTTACAATTCTACAACCCTCTATTCCCAAAATGCTTCTTGGTTGCCTCTCTGGCCCACCAGTCATGGTATCTTAAGTAAATGAACTCTAACAGTTAACCTAAGTTAAATTAAATGACCAAAGTTATTTGCAGGAAAGAGTAAATGAATGCATCTCAAAAAATATGAGAAACCATTTTGTTTATTACAGACCGAGGTTCTTTGTGGCTCTGATCCCTTATTTATGAACTAAGCTGAGTCAAACCTGACAAGGAGAAATTATCTTCCAAAGTTCTCATTCAGCTTATAGTGAAAAATGGGTCATTAAATGATGGTATATATGAATATGATCAATCATTAGCACTTCTGTCATTACAACAAAAATTTCCTCTTCTTGATCCATTAGTTCAATGTCTTCTTTTCCTACAGACCTAAGATTTTCAAAGTCATTCATTTATGATTCCAACTTTGCCCCACAGCTAACTGACATTAGAACTATTAAGTGGAATTCAGTTAGCCATAGGAAACATAATTAAATATTTATAACTTATGAAACTGAGAAGTACCTTCAATTTAAAAGATTTTGAAGTAAAAAAGATTACAGTGGGGGCTGAAAAAACACATGGAGCTCATATAAAAACTTGCCTGGGCTGTGCAGACTCACTGGCATGTAGGAAAGCTTGGTGGTCACAGTGAAGGATAAAAACTATAGGTGCTAACAGCTCGTGCATACCCTGAAACAAAAGAGCAAGAAAAATGAAGGAGACGGATATTGACAGACATTAGCAAAGACTATAAGCTCAGTTAAATGCTTCTTTAACCGATCCCCACCACCACCATTTCCACATTATACAGAAAAGCATAAAAATGGCAACCTATAAGATTTTTATCTACTTTTAGAATTTGATTCCAATTCAACCACAGCAGGTATTCTTCTTTAAAACATGGAGAGCAGTTCACTTTTAAATGACATGACAAACAATAAATTGGCATGGTAGACAACCTTGCACCTGTCACTTGCTTCAAGATCTGTACTCATAAATATGAATTTCATTTATGCAAATTATAATCATGAACTACAGTGTAAAGACCTGCAGAAAGAAGGGCAACTAAGAACTGTAGACCTAAGGAAATTATATCCAATGTTTTCATTATATAATGGCTCAAAATTAGGATGTCTGTAGATTTAGGAAGAGCTGAAGTGAGCTAGCTGGAATGTTGGATAATAAAACAAACAACCTTTAGCAGGTATGACAGAAAATAAAGTTTTTCAAATATGATTTTCAACATGTTTAATCAGAAAACTACCATAGTTTTTTTCCTGTCTACTTCAACTATAAGATTAATTTTAAATTTACTTAATGATTTTAACAATACAAATTTTTCTCTTATATTGGAGTTCACCATGAATAGGCATAGAAACAAAAAAAGTATATTATTAGTCGCTAAGCTGTCTTTAAAAAGGTATTACAAAAATCCTTTATCCATTATTGTGGGGACATAAGGTATTCCACATTAGTGACTAGCCTTGCTAACTGAAATATTTTCCCCTTTAAGCATCAAAAACCATATTTTAGCAAGTTAAAATAGATTATACTCTTTCTTGCCTCTTTAAGTACACTATCACTTTCCTTTTGCTTCATAACTAAGAATGCTTTACTATAAAAAGAAAAGAGAAAATACCATCTTATGGAGGAAATAAAAATAAAATATGGGAGCAGAGAGGAGAGAAATTTTTTGCTGGTGGAATTAGAGGCGGTTTCCTGTAATGGACAGACAGAGTCATATAGCCCTTTGCATAGTCTAGCAGTACTGTGCTAGTCTTAGGAAGCCAGCTCTTATCACAAAGATAACATGCAAGTAAACTTCATTTATAAGTTATTACTTGCCTTGAATTAAAAGAATGTAATTATATTTTTACAAAGTAATTTATGATTCATTGACGATTTACTTATGATTTAGGAAACAGTACCACACATCGCTTCAATCTTTATAGGTAACGACTTCCTCATTAAACAAACCTTGAAAAGAATATTCCTTAGATGAACATGATAGATACCTAAAAAAATGATAATACGTGTTGCTGTCTGTGATTTAAAAATATCACATGGGGTTTATTCTCTTGGAATAAACTCAACTTATTCCAAAAAGAAAGTGTCATAATTTTAACTATCAAAACCTACTGAGGTTGTGGAAGGAGGAAAGAGAGGCATGCGGTCAGGCAGGAGGCCAGCCAAAAAGCAAAAGAAAGAAAGAAATTAAAAACTCTAACAGATAGCCTTGTGGTGGTCTTTTTGCCTATTTCAGATGATTTCTTTAGGATAAAGTCCTTATAAGTAGAATTTCTGGTTAAAGGGATAAAGATATTTATTAAAATCCCTGATGTATACCATTAAGCTTGTCTTCCAGAAACAGTTCCCTCACTGTAGAACATAAGAATCCCCCTCACACATTGTCACCTATAGTTCTTTTTTATAAATCCTGACAAATTTCTCAAACTGCCATTATAATTTATTTAAATGCTAGTAAGACTGAAGTCAAAACTTCTATTGGCCATTTTTAATGAGTTGCCCATTTTCTCCTGATAAAGTGTTGCCTTTCCCCAATGATATGTAATAGTTCTTTACCAATTAAAGATATTAACTCTTTACCATTTTTGTTACAAATATTTTCCCATGTTTATGATTTGTCTTTTGATTTTGATTACTAAGATATCTTACATCATACTGACATTATACACTTGAAAATAGTCAATACAATAAGTCATCCTTCATGTTTTCTTTTTTTGCTTTCATGCCTAAAAAGACCTTCCTCATACTGAGATTAGTTAAGAAAATAGTTTCCTTTTTTTCAATTAATTCTTCAACCAATTGATATTAGTTTAATTTTTGCCATGAAATAAATATGTATTTTTCCTCCTAAACAGTTAAACTAATTTACTGAATGATCAATCTTCAATAAAGTCAAGCTATTCAATAAGCTGAATAACCTATCTTCTCCCAAGAGTTCTGACATGCCATCTGTACTAAAAGCTGAATATTTAGCTTACATTTTTTTCCACAATTTTACTAGTATTACACTGGTTTGTATATTCTTAACAAGATCTGTACTATTATAAAGACTTGACCTTTAAAATATTTAATGTTCCATATTTTCTACTCTTTTTTCTAAAATTATCTTACCTATTCTAACTTAATTTTTTCTTCCAGGTTATTTCAGTATCATTTAGGTTACAGAAAATGCTAAACAAAACACTGAAATTTTTATTGATACTGCATTAAAAATTAACTTGAGGGGAATATTTTTAAGAAGCACAGATTTCCTGATCCAAAAATTTGCAGAATTGTGTAGTTCTTATTAGGTTTACTACTAGGGTTTCTTTCTTTGTTGTTAGTGACTATCTTTTGAATGGGTCTTTTTCCCCTGCAATATATTTTCTAACTAATTATAGCTACTTTAATAAGAAAGAGTTCTTGTCTAAATGCATCTTTCCACCTTCTTTAAATGTTGTCTTTTCTCTAGTTTTTGTGATGCCATTCTCTCTAGATTCTCCATTTGTTCAAGCATCATTCGCCATTCCCTTATTGCAAAAACCATTAAATACCTATATGTGCTGCAGACATAAAAATGAATAAAGTGAGCAAGTTCCTAAACTTGACGGAGTTTGCAGTCTAGAAAAGGAGAAACACAGTAATAAAATGAGCACAGAAATGACTATGCCAGGGTCCTACCTCATATGCAGGGGATACATTCCAAGCCCCTCTCAGTAGACGCCTAAAATTGTGCATGGTACTAAACCCTATACATAGTATGCTTTTTCTATACTTATATGACTATGATAAAGTTTAATTTGTAAATTGGTCACACTAAGAGATTAACAACTACTAATAAAATAAATCAATTATAACAATATGATGTAGTAAAAGTTATACGAATGTGGTCTCTGACAATATCTTATTGTAGTCTACCCACCTATTTTCAGACCATGATTGACCATGGGTAACTAAAACCACAGAAAGAGAAACTGCAGGTAAGGGTAGATCACTGTACAATCATAATCTACAGATGTATTAATACAAACATGTATATATATGAATCCAGATCCTACCATAGGCCTAGCACAAAGAAAGTACTCACTACACATAGACTTACTGAAATACCTACCACTTAATAAATCAACATATTGAAAAAACTGAATTACATATAAAAAATAGCATTAAATCATATTTAAAATTAATAAATAAAAGTGTTCTTTGAAGAATGGAAATTAAGAGTCCTCTGAATACCATTAAGATAATATTTAGTTTTGACTTTCATCTAAACTAGAGATATTTTTTCAAATACCTGAAAGAGATTGTTAGTTTTGCTCTCTACCTGCTCTTTATTGAAGTATAATTTACATACCATGCAATTAATTCATTTTGAGTGTACAATTAAATGATTATTAGTAAATTTACTAAGTTGTAGAGCTATTCACATAAATCAGTTTTAGAACATTTCCTTCCCCCTATTGAGACTCCTAATTCCCATCCCCAACTACATTTTAAGCATGCCCCTCCCCTCCAAAATGCTCCCCACATCCCTCAGATGTGGGTCTAGCCCCCCATCCCCTGAAACCCTGGTGAGCACCGTAGTGTTAATCATTCAGTGCCAATTTGATGGCAAGTACATGTGGAGCACATTCTTCCGATCTTGTGACACCTATTTCGAATAATGATCTCAAGCTCAATCCAGGATAATATAAGCAGTGCTAACTCACTGTCATTTCTTAAAATTGAGTAATATTCCATTGTAAACATATACCAAATTTTAATAATCCACTCATGAATTGATGGGCACTTGGGTTGTTTCCACGACCTAGCAATAGTGAATTGTGCTGCCATAAACATTCGGGTACAGATGTCTTTATTATAAATGTCTTATGCCCTTTTGGGTAGATGCCTAATAATGCTAAATGCTCTCAATTCTAGACCAGTAAAACCTCATTAATAATAGTAAGTGGCAAGTATAAGTATATAGACATCCTGAAAAGAAAAAAGAAATACCCAGAAAGAATAATCACGAATTCAATTTGCTTTAAATTTGACAAAGCAAAATAAAAAATGTATTTTCAGTATACTTCTTGGTTCCCAAAATGTGTATTTTTACTTCCACCTATATTGTCAGCATTTCTGCTTGCTTAAAGCTTTTGTCCCTGCTAGATTGTTAGTAGTCACTGCACTCCAAACTCATGCCAGTTGAATAAAGGTAACAAAGTTTTCTTCATCAACAGCCTGTAGGCTCACAAAATTGAACCTGTTCTTTTATCTGACTGTGTTCATTTAGCCCACCAAGCAGTCTTTATTAAAGCTGAGGCATCAGGCAGTCAAAGTTCATTAATACCATTTATATAATCTCTGCAATTTCAATTAACTCAGCAAGACATTCTACTACATGATAACAGTCTCATTAATTCAATAAAATCCCATAACTATTAACAATATGGTCGATGTTAAACGGGGTGTCACCTAGTACAAAATAATAGCTTTAACAGCTTGTGATGAACTCAAGGTTTTTTTCTTAAATTTGATCTGGCTAAATATTCTGTCCTTCTACAGCAAGGTATTATTTCTCTGTAAAAAAAAATCTATAGGATTTTAAACATCTACAGGGAGTAATTAAGTCTTTTTAAGTAATACATAGGAGTAAGCTAATAATACTTATTATCCAGTATTTCATGGAATTTGTCTAAATTATTAAGAATCTGATCTTCCATATTCCTGTGTAGTCTTCCATACAAATGCAGTGAGCCACATATATCACAAATGGTGGAGAATGTAGTTATTATGCTTTTGTTCCTCGCCTATGGAACTTATTTTCATTATTGTATAAGACTTCTTCAATGTGACTTTTTTTTCTTTCTCTAAAGAAAAATAGGAAAACAGATGTGTACATTGGGATAATTTTATACTGATGTTATTCACTATCATCAAATCTTTTACTGTGAAGTATTTTCAAATATTTGAAAGACAGGGAACAACAAGGAGAAAGCCTTCACAACAAAAGCCAACACAATGAGAAGAGAGCAGAAAAATAAAAAAAACCCTGGATCCTTGATGAAGATTCTGAACTACTGAACTAACTAATGCTGTAGAAGCATTTACCCCCAGACTTCGTGCTATGTGTGTTAACAACGCCCTTACAGTTTAAGCCATTTTGAATGGAGCCTTCTGTTATTTGCTTCCAACAGAATTCTACATTAACAGAGATTTTTTTTCTCTCAGTCTCCTGTTTGTGTTTGTTTGTTTGCTTTTGGTCTTCTGGACTTCGTATCTGACTTCTAGATAGCCTACCTTACTTGCAAAAGATTACACAGAAGTTCTCCTAAATCTTCTTCTAGTATTTTTACATACTTTTAGTTTTTACATTTATATCTTTACTCCATCTGGAATTTATTCCCCAATGAAGGTATAATTTAATCTTTTTTCCAGATGGAAAGCCAAATATAGCAAGTCAATATTCTTTTCCCTATTTTATCGTATTAAGATCCTATATATAATTGGACCTGTTCCTAGATAGTTCCACTGATCTATTGGTTGATTCTCATAGTACCATTACAATAGTTTGATCACAGAACATTTACAGAAGTGTTAATATCTCCCTGCCATTCTCCCTCTCCCTCAAATTCTGTGGAAACTCCAACACACTTAATAATTATAATGATAATAACAATAACTGCAACTGCCAACATGAACCATTGCTGATCACTCTATGTTAATTTTATAAAAGTAAATACTATTATTGCCCTCATTTTACAGATAATGAAACTAAGGATTAGAAAAGTAAAGTAAGTAAATGTTCTAAGATTATGCAGTTAGGAAATGGCAGAGCTGAGATTCAAGTAAAGGGAGTTGAGTCTAGACACAGTGCTTTTAACAACTGAGCTAAATTATC
The DNA here is from genome assembly GCA_963574885.1 of Lepilemur ruficaudatus. NCBI lineage: Eukaryota > Metazoa > Chordata > Mammalia > Primates > Lepilemuridae > Lepilemur > Lepilemur ruficaudatus. The sequence continues at coordinate 70,861 of CAUYRT010009016.1, read as the reverse complement.
TCCTTTAAAATAACTATAAAGTTTTTAGGCACTAAATTTAAAATAACTACGTCTAGTTTTTGGAAAAGCACGGATTTCATTTAGATTATTACTGGAATGACAATACATTTATACATTAGTTTGGAAACAAGTAGTATTTTTACTTAAAGTCTTCTCATCCAAAAAAATGCTATCATTTTTTTTCTATTTATTCAATTTTTGCTTTATGTCCTTCAATAACATTGATAGTTTTCTTCATATAGCTTTTGTATCTTTATTATTAAGTTTATTTCTAGGCATTTTATGGTTTTGGTTGCCATTATGAATGGGATATATTTTTTCACTTCCAATTCTAAAAAGCTATTGTCAACATGTAATTAATATAAAGACATATTACTAATATAAAAAATAAGATAAAATTTGAGTATCCTATAACAAACGTGTTACTTAGCATAATTATAACATGACTTGGTTTACTGTCTTTAAATCTATTAAATTTATTTCAAATTAAATATATTGCTTTTATCCTAAGTGTTTTCGATTATATTAAATGGAAGTTCGGTGGTCATCAATTAGATATATGTTATAAATTTTGAATATTAGAGAATTTATGAATTTAGTTTGAATTCCTACTTAATATACATTTGGAGTAATACATAAAAATATCCAAGTGTGCATATTTTTATTGGAATATCACAAACTTAAATAGAAAATCTAGATATATCTTGATATATTAAATAATTTACAATTTATTAAAGTAAAACAGTCCAATAATCTGCATTGCATTAGTAATGAGTCAATAACAGAATCACAAAGAAACTAAACATAAATTTCAGAAAATTTAAAGGAAACTTACTGAAGATCTGTTATTAGTAAGTTTTAAAGGGTAATGGGATACTTGATTATTTTTTACATGACATGTCACATTTTTATAAATGCTGTACTTAAAAATAACATTTATACGTACAACTCTGAAAAGTTTTATTACTAGATTGGCTTCAAAGATGCTGTTTATAAACAAACTCACAAAAGTTGAAAGAAAAGATTGAACACCTTATAGAAGACAATTTGGTGGAATGTCTTATAATGAGGAAGAAGCATATGTGCTTCAATGAGCTTACTTTTCTCACCATGCAGCTGACAAGTAGCTCTCTGATTGCTTTAGCATTATGATACAACTTTGGATACAATAAAGGCTACATTATTGCTCTATCATTTGTCAAGCTGTATAGAAAATTTTCAGTCAATGGATGCCACCTGTAAGATATTTTCATTACCTGTTTATAAAGCAACTGCTCGTTTTCTCTAGCATAACAGAAAAGAACATCTGTAAGAATTTTTCTCACATTTTCTTGTTGGAAAAACTGCATTTCAGGAAACCTGAAAAAAGAAAACACAGGAATGAAACTCACTAATACAGGTTCAAGGATCACCCTCAAACTCTCATCTCTAAGAGATGCCAAGGGCTGTTTCAGGTTTTAGAACAAGTATACATTTGTCTGCAACTTATGCTATTGGTGGGATGAAAAAGGGGTGAGGAAACAGGAAATGAGTACATCCCAGAGGTAAATGACACCTTTCAACATCTAAACATTTCATATTTCCTCACACACTTCACATACTTCATACATGTGTGAATACTTATAATAATTTTTAAGCAAAATGAATTATACCCCATCTGTTTGTGGGCAAGGTTTGCTTTGCCTCAGCTTATTTGATTTGTAGAACCAGAATGTAATTGTGTAAAAGTACCAACTATTTCAGAACATCACTATCACTGTTTTATCTTGACATAAAATATCAGTATTTCAATTATTATATTATATATGACCACACTATCTGCTTCACCTTATTCAAATATAGACTTCAAATGGAACAAATGCTCTCTGGTTCAAAAACTCTACCAGGTGCTTTGAGGTAATGTGAAATAGAAAAAGAGCAGGGAATCTGCTTGAAAGGAGTTTAAACAGTTGTTTACAATGCAAGAATACACAACTGCAAGAACCCAAAGTGCAAACACATAGCAATGCAATACACAATGACTATGTAAAGGCAGAGGGGATGTCATGTAGGAATAAACAGTCAACTGGGTTCAATTAGAAGGTATGAATAAGAATTTTTAGAAGAGGAATATGGAACACGAGTGGAGAAGGTAACCAAACCAGAAGGAAAGATGTGAAGGCACAGAAGGCAATGAGTGTTTCAAGTGTGTAGAACAGCAAGGTAATTAGTAATCAGAAGGAAAAGAGAATTCCATTAGGTACTGACAGTTGGGAGCAGCAGGACAGTGGGACAGAAGAAAAGGTGGGGCAAGTCTGGAAACAGCTTTGAATGCTGAATTTACAACTAAAGAAACAACACAGTGAATATACATTTTTGAATAGGGAAGTGATAACAAAAACAGTATGTGAGTAACTCTAAGTAGGAATAAGCCTGAAAGAGCTGAACTTACAGGAAGGACACAAGAATGCATTATAATGACATTAAAAAAATTCCAAACTCTAGTACAAAAGCCTGTGTTCAAACTCATGTTGTATAATTTCTAGCTATGTAATCTTGAGCAAATAAATGACTGCTTGACTGCCTCATTCATTGAGCAGAGAGAACAATACTGAACTGGTGATCAAGATGAGACTATGTGAAAGCACCAAGTGTAGTACTTGACAAGTAGTAGATATTTAGGAATATAGGTCATTATTAGTATTTGAGTAATGGTACTTTAGGTGATAAAGATGTAAATTAGATGGCTTTGGAACTAGAAAATAAGAGAAAACAAGAGAGACTGAAGAGGAAGATGACCTACAGCATGGAGTCTTGGGGCATTACTGAAACAGAAAAACACTCCTTAATAAGAGTCTTCTAAAGAGCAATAATGGCTGTTTTACTTCATATTATAATGGTTTGCTGCCTCCTATTTCTGGAGACCTCAGCTGTTTTATGCTTCACTCTGATCCTCTGTTGGCTCCCTACAAGAGTTATAACTTCCCCCCCAAGTTCAGACTAGGATTTGCGGTGAACTATGCTAGAGATTTGTGAAACATCTTTTTTTTTCTGGTCCTAATTTTAAAATAGATTAAGGCCTCTTTCATCTTCATCTGTTCATTTGACTTTTTCTTGCAATTGCTGTTGATGTGCAATTGTCCCCGGACATAGATTTTTGATCTTTTCTGTAGCAGCAAGGATGCATCTCTTTTGAGGGCTGGTAAACAACCTAAGGATCTCAGCAAGGTTACTGCACATCTCTGTATAAACCTTAATGTGATCCTCTAGTCAGTCCCTATCCAGGAATAGGAATTTGAGTACGGGTGGCACAAGAGACTTCCAGACATGGAAGTTCGAATAGGGGTGGCACAACTGACTTTTCCTAAAGAAAAATTAACCTCAAGGTCGATTCTCAGTAAGGATAATACGTCATACAAGCCAAAAGAAGTTCCAGAGAGATGTCAAATGTACTAAAAGTAGGAAAGAAACACAAAAATTTATTAAATGACTAATTTGAGACAAAAGAAAGTTGTTAAAGCCCTTAGAAAGTCAAATATTCCAAATTAATCAGGATGAAACAGAGATAAGTAGTTAGTAAAATAAACTGCTGTAGAGAAATTTCTTGGGGAAACATAGCCATTAAGGTAACAATAGAACAATCCTTTTGAGAGGTGAAATTTTCTCCTCCTCTTCCTATGTCTTATATTTAGCCCTGTCGTTAAGTAGGCTTCATGTCTAAAGATTTGGCTCACCTGGCTTAATGATTATGTGTATCCCCTTCCTTACCTATCCTTTGGAAATTTTCTATGTGCACTGGCAAAACCAAATTCTGTATAGCTGTTGCAATCTGAATGGTTTATGGAAGAAAGTACTACTAAAACTGCTACATGCACGTTGCAACAAATATCCATGAACTATATAGTAAGAGTTTAATACTTAAATACTAAAAATGTAAATTATACTATATACCAATTCATGGTTTCATTTAAATGCATACTAACCACTTGCAAGATTAAAAACTAGAGATCTAAAAGAATTAAATTGCAGGTAGATAATTTAAATTGCCCACTTTTAGCAAACACCCAATCAACTGAAAACATGTATTAGGCAGACATAGTGTATCTATGCAATAGCACATTGTCTACAATTCTACTCTGCAGTGCTGAAGTGCTGATTTGTGAAGTTTCATGATACTCTCTGTTTTAGAAAAGTATGACTTTTTCTCTAAATTCTGATGAAGAATCCATTGCATCAAGTAAGTAAGGTAGAAAGAGAAAAGCTCTGAAAAAGAAGTAAAACTTTATGCTATTTCAGAGGTTGGAAAAAGAACTGAAATTCAGAGAAGTTTTGAGCTGAAAGAGTTTTTGGAGATTATCCAGTCCAACTCAGAGATTAACAGGCAAAGAAACTGAAGCATAGAAAAATTAATACCTGTGCCAATGTATCTGGATAGTTAGCAGAACAGCAGTACTTTCCAACTGCTTCCCTCATCAGTTATAAATGAATCAGAGAAATGCATTTAGGTAAAATTCTGTGACTTTATAGTTATGCAGAAGAACCAAGCTCAGAAGGTTGATGAATATACCTGAACCATACATATTTCCTACAGAAATACGTGATTGTCATATTATCAGGATTCAATCCAGAAGATGTTACATTTATGTGAATCAGAAATGAGAGAGAAAAGCACAGTGAATAGCATTTCTAGGAAAAGTAATAATCAGTTTTTAATATGTTGTAAGCTTCAGAATAGCTTCCCTGCCACCCATTACACTAGTCTAGCCTTTTTTACCCATGCCAGCTGGTGTTGTTTCAGGATAGGTAAAGTAATTTGAATATCAGTCTAGCCCAAATATCACTGGGAAGGCAAAACTGTTTTTGAAACAGTAATAAAAAATAGAATATTGACCCACACTGGATTCAACAATCATTCAGATTTTGAAAAATCAACAATGACTCCACAGTTTCACACAAAAAAGAGAAAAATGGTAGTAACTTCAGGAAAGATACAGAGGGAACAAAATTAGAATGAAAACAGAAGTTCATAATTCATTCAAGCCAAAATATCTGAAAGGAAAAGGGAAAAAAAAATCACACTAAATAGAGATAGGAGACAAATTTTATTATCAGAAAATGAAAGTCTAATAGAAGTTATTTCTGTATGTGACCAGAAAATAAAAATTGAGATGTAACATAGGTAAGGGTAAAACTCTAAAAATAGAGATGAACAGCAAAGTCAGTATTCTATGATGAAATTTAGAATAAAACAGCCTAAAATTTTTCCTTTACAGAAAAAAATGATATCTGTTTTGACTTATTTATCAATATTTAAAATATAGAAGTTTATCTCAGATGTATGAAGAAACTAGATGTAAACAGATTTTACATAGTGCAAAATAATAACGAGAGCTATGATAAAAGTTTAGTGTATAAGTTGTGTTTTCTGTTTCGAAATAAACCAAAACTAGTAGGCAATAAAGTTTTATTATAACTTTTAAAAACCTTTTACTATAGAAAATTCAAATATTTATAAAGAGATGATAGTAGACTGAACCCCAATCCATCCATCACCCAACTTCATCACTTATCAATTCTCCTCCTCCTCCAATACTGCATTACTTTGAAATGAACCCTAATCATCACTGTATCTATGAATATTGCAATATGAATCTCTAACAGACAAGCAGTCTTTAAAAAGTGTACCATTATAATATTACTACTAATAAAAATAATCCATTAACTTAAACATCTAGTGTTCAAATTTCTGAGTCCAAACATTTTTACATTTTGTTCAAGATCCAAGAAATCTGTCCATATTGCAATTTGATATGTCTCTTCACATTCTTTTATTCTACAGATTTGTCCTTCCTTTGTTTTTTCTTGCAATGTATTTTTCAAAGAAATCGGATTCTTTATCCTGTAGAAATTTCCCACATTCTGAATTTTACTTATTGCACCTCTACTGTGTTATTTAACACGTTTCTCTTCCCCCTGAATTTCCTATGAACTGATAGTTAGAGCTAGAGACTTTATCAGATTCAGGTTCAACTTTTCAACAAGATTCTTCATAGTTGGTATGATGGTTTGAGAACATGTTTGCAAATTCTTTGATATTCAGCTGATAAAAGTGAAGGAGACTAACTCCTTTGAGTGTGTGCTGTCCTTATTGACCAGCTTCTCGCAAACAAAGTGCATCAGAAGTGATGCTGTGACACTGCTTCTATCTGGCTCTCTCTCTGTACACATCCTCAGAACCAAGCCACCATGCTGGGAGGAAAGCAGCTGTATCAAAAGGCTATGTGGAGGTGTTTCAGCCATATCCCCAGAGAAGGTCTCAGCTGACAGCTGGTTCAACAACCAGACAGGTGAGTAAGTAAGCCTTCAGATGATTCCAGCTCCTGGCCTTCAAGCTGCCGCAGCCAACACCATGTGGAACAGAGATGAACCATCGTGCCAAGACCTGCTCAAGTTGTAGATTCATCAACAAAAAAAAATTCTGTTGTTTTAAGCTTTGGCGTGGTTTACAATGCAATAATAGATAACCAGAACAGTTAGTGTTGTGTACTTCCATCAAGAGGCACATAACATTAGCTAATCTCTCTTTTTGTGATGCTAATAGCTATTGATGATCATTACCCTAAATCTATCAACTTATGAGAGATCATAGGGGGAAAACTATAATTCTACTTTTTTCTTCCACTATTATCTAAAAATACTTGTACAATGAAAAATTTTCCTTCGTCAACTTTTAGTTATCCTGAAATACTCACCATAATTTTTAAAAATCTTTATTTCTATTACATTTGGTTCATGGATACTTCTTGTTGACATCTGATTACCCTAAGATCTCTTAATAATAGAATGGCCACTAATTCTATCACAAAAGTAGTTTATGACAACTAGTCTATTTACCTTTGGATATCTTCTCATGTGACTACAGTATATGTGAATGAATCAGGAGTGAGGGATGGAAGGCAACCAAATACAGCTTTGGAGCCCCAATAACCAGGAACCTAGGTGCCTGATGAGAGTTACTTGGAAAGACATTCAACAGGGCAATGATCTGTCACAATACAGACAATAAAGGGAAGCTAGGCAAATATCTAGGCTATCTGTAATGAAGAGTTTCTCATACAATAACGAGAAAAAGAACATTTCCTAAGCAAGAAAGGGTTAAGAAAAGAGAGCAGTGATAAAGGGCTTTGTCACTGTATTATAGTATATAATTAGGTAATTAGAAGTATTAAAACAGACAAAGCATTGGGCCCAGAAGAAATACTGAAGATGCAAGTATTCAATAAGATGCACCAAGGGAAAAAATAAAGCCCTTGGTGAGGGTTTATAATCATGCGGTAGGACAAAGCAGCACAAAAGGACTTGAAAGAACAATAACTGATGTTATACCCAAATTTCCAAAACAGATAATCAAAACAAGCACTCATCCAAAATTTTTAAATGAGCTAATGAAAACTCCCTAGAATACTATCAAACACCAAAATAACTATAATACCTTACTGTGGCTTATTGTTTTATAAAAGGAAAATGGAAAAATCAAGCCAAGACCATAAAGAAGAATACTGTGATATAGAACAAAAGACATATTCTTTTTCTTCTGTGTTCCCTATTTTAGATGGTGATTTCACCATTCTCCCTATTCAACCAAACCTGTTTTCTCTTCTTTCCAGGCATATAGCTGGATTTAATTTCCCAGCTTCCTTTTCAGTTAGCTATGGCCATGTGACTCAGTGCTAGCCAACAGAAAGAGAGTGGAAGTTACGTGTAAGTACAAAATACACTCCCCTATTCCCCCACCACCAGGCACCTGCACCCACTTCCCTTTCCAGTTAGAAAGAATAGAAGAGATCATGGGGGAGACCTAGGAAGATACATGTGGATTGTTGTCACAGGTTGTTTTTAAAATACATGTGCAGATTTTTAATTCTCACACCTTCCCTTCAAGGTTATAGGAAAAAAAAAAAAAAAGAAAGGACATAACTTCTACCTGGCTTCCTTTTTTTCTTAGATAATGGATCCTCTAGCCCTAGAAAAACTGTCTAATGTCTGCAGCTCCGGTAAACACCTGACTGCAATCTCATGACGGACTCCTAAGTCAGAATCTCCTAGCTAACCTGTTCCTAAACTCCTGATCCACAAAAACTATGAAATAATAAAGGATTATTATTCTAAGTCACTAAGTTTTGGCTGATTTCTTATGTAGCAAAAGATAATTATAGAGGTTTTGATATCTGAAACTGAGGTACGGTTAAAAAAAAACCCTAAAATATGTGGTAGAAGTGTCTATGGGACCGGATAGAAGTCAAAAGGACCTCCAAGGAAGCGTCAGTGAAAAACTAACAGGTATGAAAAAGCAAAAGACAGGCTACAAGGAGGCTGCCAGTGAGGGCTTAAATGAAAGTGAGGAAAATGTTAAAGAAAAACAAATGGAGGAAAAAGATTCCTCATTATGCAGTGACAAGAAGTCTGGCAACATGGTAGCCTCTGGTTATACGCAAAACAGAAAATGTACCTAATAAACTGAGCAATCTAGCGAAGGAGATATCCAGGCAGTGTATTGAAGCTGCTGTCTGTTTTATTCATATTATTTATAGGAGAATGAAAGAAGAAAAAAAGTAATAGGAAGAACTGGTACATATAAAGGTGCTAGAACTCCCTGGGTTTGAAGATAAAACTTTTTTCATTCCAAACCTCACCAGTCAGCAAATGATGATAACATTAACACTCGGCTTCTGGGCAAAGATTAAATCTAGGACACAGAAAAACAAAAATCTAAAGATGAAACCAAGGGCGTGACTGTAAAACCCTCTGTTAAGATCTCAGAAAGCTCTAGGATGATGTCTCAGAGAACTCTTCAGTCAGACAAAAGGACCTCAGAAAGATAAAAAGTATGCCTCACAGAGCCTCTAGCACATAGAGATCAGGGATGCTGCCAAACATCCTACACTGTGCATAACAGCTTCTCAAAACAAAGAATTGGTCCAAAATGTCAACATTCCCAAGGTTGAGAAACATCACATTAGAATATATGAACCCAAAAGGTAGAAAAAATTTAGCCCTTGCCACTTTCTGAATAAGATTTGGTATACCTATTCATTTATGCTTCTGTCTCTTATTTCCTTCAGAGTGCTTTGCACACTGAAAGTACTTAATAAATGTTTCTTGAATTGAAGAAGTGTTAAATCTAGGCAAACAAGATTAACGTAAGTAATAGAGCAGTGGAAAGACCTGATGTCTCAGGTACCATTTCCATTTTAGACATTAACAAGTTATATTTACTTATTTACAGTATATTGCTTCTAAGCTTCAACTTTTCACCTTCACAAAACAAAAAGATTTAACTAGATGACTACCAACGACAAAAATGCCTATTACGGTACTAGGTACTGGTAACATAAAGATTCAAAATATAAGAACTTACAACTCAAGAAAACCTAGGAAAAGCCCTGATTCCACCATTATACAATTCATCCATGTGACAAAAAAACATATGTATCCCCTAAATCTACTGGGGGGGTGGGGAAGAGTAAATTGTATTGAAATCTTAAAAAAAAATAAAAACCTAAGAGAAAATACACATTTTACAGATGATGTTAAAAGCAGACAATTATAATAAAATATGCATGATATATTAAAGAACAGAAGAGACAGTCTTTTCTTTATTCTAGAGCAATGGCTGTTACACAGCAATTTCTCAAGTAGTATTTGTTGAACAAACAAATACGCCTACAAACCTACAACCAACCAAACCAATGGAAAAGCAAAATTAAGTCTATGGACTCAGGGACTGGGGATGCAAACGTGAAGCAGAAGAAAAGTCTGAACAGAGTTCTGCTGTCTTTAATTTGGTTTTGCAATTAGTGAGGAAAAGAATGATATATAGCTTTCATAGTTCATAAATAGGAGGTAAATACTGATTTTTAAAAATCCAAGAAAAGTACTGATCTGTCGTGATGACGATGGTTAGGATTTAGCCCAAGAGGATAGCAGAAAAATCTCCAAGAGTCTAACAAGGAAGCCAGAAATTTGAAATCACCACACAGTTGGGAAGATTAAGATTAAGTTGGGTTGAGATGACCAGAAACATGGTTGAGAGAAAGCAGGTGGGGTTGTAGTTCAGGAGGTAGGATCGGTCACCATCTAAGTAGAGGTTTTCAGCTAAGGTTCCTTCTGGTTCTATAACACATGGGTCGCATAACAAGCCCTTTTCTGCACTGCCTCCCCTCCTCAAAAAAATTTCTCTACTCCTACCCTAACAGTGAAAAGTTAGGAAAAAAATATATAAGTAGACAGGTATACTGTATATGCACTTTAAGTGTCAGAGTGTGTCACAAATGAAAATATTGACTTTATTTTGCAGTTTTTCAAACATAAAGAAACAAGTCAAAAGAAATCCAAGCATTACCTCTGAAGTACCAATGTAACTTCAATTCCAAATCTGCTTAAATGTTCTAAAACATTTAGACTGTGTTACACTATCAAACAGGCTATGTCTACTGGGACTATTTCAGGATGGGATATTACTTTACCGCCCACCAGACTTTACTTTTTAACCTTCTCATAGTTATATAAAGCCATATCTAGTCCTAAAAATCTGGCTTATTCAAAACAAAGAAAATCTCAGCAAAAATACTATTGGTAAGCAGCTCAGGGTAACATGACTGTGCCGCCCTCCATGTACTACTGCTCCTAAATTCCAAAGATTAGGAGCATCAGGATGCTAATCAAAGCACTACAACTATATGTTTTGTAGCAAATAAGCCTATATTTTCATTCAAATACTGAAAAAATGTTTTTAAGTTTTTTAAAAAAATCTCATAAATTAGAATAAATGTATGCTAAGAATTTGCATGTTTAAATCAAACAGAAACGGGAAAGACACACTTTTAAACAGAAGCAGTACGGGAAAATACATATTTCTAAATATATATGTGCTATTGCAATTATTTTGTTTTTACCTTGAGTGTCAAGTGAGGAAGGACTATAGGCCATTTGACAGAAGAATTATTTCTCATATTCCTGAAAATCTGTTTTCCCCCTCTTTAATATTTAAGAAACACACACACAGGTTGCCGACAACTCTTAGAGAGCGGCTTGTGTTGTAGTTTTCACTTTCTCGGCTGTGAATATGTGCATATGTGAGGGCTGGTCGTGCATGCACAAGCATGTACTTTGCCTGCATTAAATAAAATCACAACACAACACCAAGTACATCCACTCATTCATGTGTGCCTGCAGTCCACCTCGAGGAGACTGAAAATATAAATACAAGCTGCTATTTTGGTGTGATCACAAGAATATGGCAGCTTGTATTTTTTTTTCTCTTTAACATTTTAACACTGGGCAGATTGTCGGCATTAACACACACCAAAATCAATTCTGCTCTGAAATTGCTTGTAAAATCCTCCTTCCCTGAGGAATTTGTTTTTTATTTAAATAAAAAATGGGCTTGGAGGAAACCACGTAAAAGATACCAACATTTAGAACATCTTAACTTTATAAAGTGTGACAATCAATGGACCAAAGCATTAGGAGTATTTCCTACAAAATGGAAACTTAGGAAGATGGTCTTTAAATTAAAAGAGAAAATCAATAAGTTAACTCTGTAAAATCACTTCTGTATATTGTTAATATGGAAAGAAATTTCAAAAATAATATTGTTTCCATTTGCATACTACAATGTAACATAGTGACTACATTTGACCAAAAACTCAGGTAAGACTTACACAACACAAAAATTCAAGGAGTTTGCTTAAGGGGAGAGAAAAAAATAGAAGTAAATATTTAGCATTGGCCATATCTAAAAGTTCAACATGAATAAAAATTAAAATGTAGACATTCATATCATATACTATACAAAAATAAAAAAATGCCTTTTCTATACAGTGCTGTCCAATAGAACTTTCCATAACTAAAATGTTCCATACATGCATATCCAATACTTAGTATCCATTAGCAATTGAGTAAATGAAGACTACATTTTAAATTTTATTTAATCTTCATTTAAGTTTAAATAGCCACTTGAGCCTGGTGTCTACCAAACTGTACAGCATGTATCTATAATATTAAAAAGAAAATTCTAGCAGTTATTAAGAAATCCACAAAATATCAAATGATATGATTAAAAAAAGTAGGGAAGACAAAGTTTGCTTAAATAGATTATGTTTGAAGCTTGATCCACAAATAAACCATAAAAAAAGGGACGCTTAAAATGAGAAAGTTGCATCTTTAAAAATCTAACCATATTGTGGAGCTTCAAGTAGGAAACAGAGTAATTAAATGATGAATGAGCTACCTAACATGCTAACGATAATAGCTAGAAACACAAAAGACCAAAAATTGAAGATGATTATTAGCATATCCACTAGGTATCAGATAAACTTTTAAAATATGGTCAATATTACAATGATAAAAGTTGAAGTTTAATAGCTTAATTCCAGAGAGAGGGAAAGCTCATTTGAAGAAAAGATGAAACTATTTGGCAATAGCTTATAAATATGTTAATCTGCAAATGATGTTATAAGATGCTATATATATATTTTTAGAATAGACCTTGATAGACCAAATAACATACTTCTTTGGCATCTAATATGGAAATGATATTTTATTATGAGCTCATTATTTCCCATCATTTTAAATAATACTGAATTTCATTTAATGTTAGAGCTTTTGAAACATGGCAAAATTTGTTCAGAGCAGACAATTCACGTTCTAAATTAGAAATGCCATAAATTGGAAGTTCCTTGATTTACCTTTTGATTATCAGTTTTTTCAGTAATAAAAATGGGAACAGTAACAACCTCATTATGTTGAGCTAAGGAACAATTAATTGAAATGAATGCAAAACCCTCTGAGGCAAAAAAGGGTTAGTGGCATAAAAGAATATTAAAATTAGTTGAAGAGGGAGATAGTATTTAATACAGTGACATACGCAGATCAAATAAATTCAATAATGATGTAAAAAACACAGTTCATGAAATCAAATTATCTTGTTTAAACTCAGACTAGAAGGTTGATAATAGTATTTTTTAAAGTGTGGTTATATCTCTGAAGACTTAAAAGATGTTATACATCATTACTAAAATTGAACAACACTGATCATCAATGATAAGATTTGAAATAATAACTTATTAAGCAACAACTTGGCAATGGGCAGTAAGACAAAAATAAGACAAGGTTCATGCCCTTGAGGGGTTTACCATTAGGTTTGAAAGATGACGCCTGGGCTAAACCAGAGCTTTTGTACACACTTCTGTTACGGAACCACTTATCCTATGTTGTAACATTTTTTTTCTGCTTTCTCTATTAGACTTTGAGCTTCTTAAGGATACATGTCATATTTACCTTGGCATCTCTAGTGCCTGGGTACACTGAGGAGATTAAATGTATTGAATACACTGACAGATGGACCTAAACAAATATAGGACCAAACAAAATTAAATAATATCATTCAAAAGTTATTATGAAAATTCTATAAAACATAGGATAGGCACAAATTATTTCCAATTATAAAGACTGGAAAATGCTTCATGAACCCAGGCCTTGAAGGATGAGTTGTCAGAAATCCACAAGTGGAAGCAGTGGAGGGATGTAGCATTCCAGTGGAAGAGAGCATTCCAAAGCATGGAAAATGGAAAGCATAAAACCTGTTCATGGAATAATGCCAGAAGCATTGCTTAACAGGGACCTGGGTATTTATTAGGGAAGATAAGGTAAGTACACTCTTCTGCAGGCCAACAGGGAGTCATAAAAGAGTCTGAATTAGGCAAATGGCATGATTACAAATGTGCTTTGAGAAGAGTGATTGGGCTGTAGCATATGGAATGGACTAGAAGTAAAAATATACTAGATTCAAAGAGAATAATTAAACAAGTAAGAGACTGTAGGTAGGAGGTAAAAAGAACCTGAAATATAGTAGTAAAAATGGAATAAAACTGAAGAATGTGAGAAAACTACATGTAATGACTCCCTAATTTGTATTTAAAAATATAAAATATGTATCCCCAGCATATCTATTTTTGTCATTACTCCTCTTTAGTCTAGGTCACTAATATTAGGTCACTGGTCACTAATAACTTATTAGGTCACTAATAACTTAGAATACTGCAATAGACTTCCAGTGACTTTTCCAGCTTCCATTCTTACATCCACCTTTACCCCACTGCATAGCAGCCACAGTTATCTTTTAGATGTCACACCCCTGCTCAATATCCTCCAATAACTTCCCACTGCCATTTGAATAAGATCCAAACTTCTTACTATGTCTACAAGATTGTTTGTCTGGCCTTTGCCTCTTTTCATATTTCCCCCTCTTTAAATCACTTGGATCCAGCCATACCCGCCTTATTTTCATTTCTCTAAACACTGAGCTCATTTTCTTGAGGAACTTTGCACTAGCTGTTTCCTCTGCATGAAGTGTTCTTTCCCTAGATCTCCACATGGCTGGCCTTTAGACTGTTTTCACATCTCAACCCAAATGTCATCTTCTCAGAGATGCCTTCTCTGATTAATATTCCTATAGTAGCTATCCCACTGGTTATTCTTCCTCTAGCTATCATATTAACCTGCTTTATTTCTTTAGAGCATTTAATCACCTTACATAATTATCCTCTTTATACTAATATATGCATGCTCTTATCTCACTCCCCCCCCACCACACTAAAATACACATCCTGTGATAGCAGGACCCTGTCTGTGTTATTCTTCACTCTGTTCTCCCCAGTGCAAAGGGCAAATCTGAAGCATAGTAAATATTCAATAAATACACATTTTAAAAAAACAAAATTCTTATCACAGAGGCTAGTGAGCCTGTATAACCATCTCTGAGCTATACTTTTATTCTCCTGGAGTGTGATGAATTTCCTTACAGACTGGATTGAAAAACATGGATTTTAGATCACGTGGTGCCTTATAAAGATGTGAAGTAGTAAAATTAGACAAGCTATTTGGCTTTTGTGATTAAATGTTTTGGTGGCCTTAAAATAAGACTGACCACCTTACGTTACAAGCTAAGTTCCTTGCCACAGAATTTATATAGAGTTGGCAAGAAGATTTACTGTAAATGTGGAGAGAATTACGGGAGAGCCTTCAATGAAGATACAGAACCTCACCTACCAGTGTTAAGAACGGTAGGGCCTCCTAGCTGCCGCCTTTGGATCTTTGGTTTGCCATTTTAATAAAATATACCAGTGGAGGTAAATTTTAAAAGACTCTGTACCAGGGCTGTGGCCCCACCATTTCCATTTGTTAACTGTAGAGAGATTGATTATAATCCTGCTTATTAAACAGAGCAACCTGAAGTTGTCAAGTGTTTTAAGATACACTTTTTAAAAGACAAATTTTTACTGCTTGGTTAGCAATATATACTGCACATAGTGCTTTTAAAGAGGCCTGTTTTACTGCAACTGATTACTTAAATCCTAAAATGATTAATGAGGAAATTTCTTCTTTTGTTTTTTTCAAATATTTCTTGAGAGCCTCATATGTGCCAGTACAATGGTGCTCTACTTTCTGAAACTATATACTAGAGAGATTAAGCATTACCACCCAAGAGCTCTGAGAGTAGTGTCCCCATAAAAATGGGTTACTCCTGAGTTAACTGGGTAACTCAAGCAAATCAAAGTGATCCCATACCTCCCACCCCTCTCCCCACTATCACTGGCAGTTATCTATGGTTTTGTTGTTCTCTGAACCCATGATTCCTCTGAATTATTTTCACTTTAAAATAGAAAATTTTTTTTGTTAAATATATAGTGTAATCTTAATAGCAGTACATGTCAACTGATTATTCAGTTTTGGGGACATGGAAAGAGATGAATATCAGAGAGCCAGAGGCCTTGACATTGTACGAGATTTAGCAGTGACTGAATTAGGAGTAGAGCACACAGGCAAAGCTGCAGAAGGACTTAGCAGAAGCCACTTCAGATACCCCGGACTCTGCACATACCTGGCTAATTCCAGATCCCAGTGATTAAATTAAACTTACTAACATTTATGTGATAGTTTGCAGTTTAAAGTGTAGGCCTATCTAATTTACTACTATTACTATATTTACATTAATCTACAAAAACCCTGCAAGGTTGCTACTATTATCCCTATTTTAGAAAACAAGAAACTGAGGGAGGAAGATGTCGAAAGTAATATACCCACGATTACAGCTTATGTTAGCTAGGACTCACCCTAGGATTTTCTGATAAAAATTCCATGTACTTCCCACTGTATGACTCCGAAAGATAAGGTCCAATATATCAAAGGTATGGACATTAACTACATGCTAAACAAGAAACCACTCTTCATATGGTAAATACTCAGTAGATTGAGAGAAGAGATTATTTGCAAATTTGAGTAGCTCCATAAGGAAGAACAATAAGGAGGATAAGAATAATGGTTATTATTTAAAAAGTAATTCAGTTAGAACAAGATTCAAGTGCATAAGGCAAGACATAAATTTTTCTAGCAAATCAATATAATGACTACATAATATAACCTTAATCAGATGCACAAGACTTCAGATAATTGTTGGAAATTGATAAAGCTAATTAAATATTATTTTAAGATCATCAATATTATAAATATAGTTTATTTTCAAAAAGGGAAAATAGAAATCTGTATTGTAAGAATAGAAAATAATCCTTATTATCATCATTTGGTCAAAAGAAGTTTATTACTAACACAAGTAGAATACTGTGTTCAATTAAGCACTTCTACAGATTTTGTGCTTTGTTACAATTACAATGGGGTAACACCAATTTGAATTATTGTAAGGAATATGTAAATAGTTCTACATACGTTCTTTTAACATCTTGTTCAATCATTGATCGAAGTTCTTTATCTTGAAAGAATTTGTTCCAAAGACTCTGAAAGAAGGAAAACAACTATTTAAAATAATCTCACACTTTTTCTTGATTTTATGATTTCAATTTAATAATTTAAATGATGAAATTTATCCTTCCTGAGTTATTTCACAGTGCAGATAGAAAACCTGAGATTGGGATAATTTTTATTAAAATCTAGTTTAATCTCTGAAACACAACCTTACTGTAACATCAAATTTTCCAGTTTGATATTATTGAATACAATCGGCACTCCTTATCTGCAGGTTCTGAATTTAAGGATTCAACCAACTGCAGATCAAAAATATTAGGAAAAAATTAAAAATAATGATACAATAGAAAATAATACAAATTTTAAAAAATACAGTGTAACAACTTTACATAGCTTTTACATTGTATCAGGTATTATGAGCAGTAGAGAGATGATTTAAAGTATACAAGAGGATGTATATAGGTTATATGGAAATACTACATCACTTTATATAAGGGACATGAACACCTACAAATTTTGGGATCCATGGTATCCACAGGGGTCCTGGAACCAATCCCCTATGGACTGAGAAGCATTTGTATATTTTTAAAACTTCTATTATCCATATAAAGTAAATGATAATTTTCACTGCTATACATTGCTGCTATTACTGTATATCTATAAAAATGTACTTGGATTAAAGCAGGACCAATGGGTCAACTGGCTCCAGCCTGAACCTGACTTGAGTTCCCAGTGTACTAAGAAAGATACGTAATGTTTTCTACAAAGCTTGGCTTTATAATCCAATACGTTTTAACATATATTTTAAAATGTAAATATAGGAAAAGTTCTAAAAATTGCTTAATAGTTTATGCGTCTATACCAAAGACTATATCATAATTATTATATGTACCAGGAAAAAGAAATGCTAATATTATGTATTAAATAGAAAAAAATTCTGTTCTCAGGTAAACAGACAAAAATTAGTGCAGCAACAATTGAAGTTGTATAATACCTTTAAAGTACTAATTATTCCTAGTCTTTACTGGAATATGAGTAGAAGTAGGCCTGATCATTTTTAAATTTCTTAACAGACTCACTCACTACAAATAGTTACTTCTTTCTTCCTGGAAGTTGGTTCTGCCAAGTGAACCCTACTCTATTTTTATCATGAAAGGAGGCTTTCCTGAGCCATCTCATTCCCCACTGCAGCCCTGATAAGATATTCTATTCTCATCTTTATACTATTCTATTTTACTCTTAGTTCTTACAGACCCCTGAGGCTTCTCTGTAGTGTCATTCCACAGAAATACATAATTATTTTCCTACAACATACTACATATATGGCACAGAATAATTTACATCAGTTTTTAGGTAGTACTGTTTGTGGAATAAAGAACACAGTTGGCATGAGATACACTGCCTTCATGGTGATTGTTAACCAGTCACATAAGCATATTCTTATGGGCAAAAGAGGTTGAGATATGAGGAAAGATGAACTTTACCCCTTCATCCTGTGAAAGGGGATTATTGATCATCAAATCTTGCTGGCCAACAACCTTCCTTGGGTTTGTAATATGCTGGCAAAGAAAGAGAAAACACATACACACAAGAATTAGAGGCTGCTGGACTTTAAAGTATACATAAGAAAACAATCACATTAACCACATTTATTATTTACTCACTATTTCTTTAATGTTGCTATACCATGCTCTTAATTCTTTAATTCTATTTATCCATTGACTTTTATCTTGAGGAAGAACACAAAGAAATAGCTGTGAAGAAAAAAAAGAGGAAACTTTTGTATCAATCATAAGATATGAAATGTGAAATGATGCCAAACAAAACCACCTGAAAATTGAAAGAGATATCATATTAAAGATATTTCATATTCATATCATCATTCCAATGCCCAATAACTTATATTTGGGGATATTTAAGAGTTATATAATTAGAAAATTCAAAAAGTGAACAATCAAAAAACAAGATCAAAAAAGGTACACTACAAAATACAATCAAGCTCCCCTCTAGATTTATATTTAAAAGG
Organism: Lepilemur ruficaudatus; assembly: GCA_963574885.1. NCBI lineage: Eukaryota > Metazoa > Chordata > Mammalia > Primates > Lepilemuridae > Lepilemur > Lepilemur ruficaudatus. The sequence continues at coordinate 52,035 of CAUYRT010009016.1, read as the reverse complement.
AATAAAAATTCATTGAGGTTCAAGTATAATTCACATTTTACATTTGAATCTTAATGAGAGTAGTAGGGGGTCATTAAGAAGCACAAGATCTAGTTAGTAATTACTAGTTTAAGGTTTTGTCTTAAAACACATAAGTAAAAGACAGCAAAGAACAGTCTTACTACCGAGGACACAGCCTGAGACACAAAGGCATTCCTTTTACAGAGAAAAATGTAATTTACAATGGGCAATCAGCTTATGAAAATAACAAGCACTCTTAAAAAGACAAATTTGATTTAATTTAGTTTAATACAACATTAAAATAAATCTGGATTTAGTTTATTTTTAGAAAAAGAAGGATACTAAAAGTTAAACAACGGTGAATGGGGCTGGGGCACAAATATTTGTACACAAATATTCTAGCAGCAGGTCTCCTGCCTTTATTGCTTGCACCTAAAATAAGAAAAATGTATTTTAATTATTAAACATAAATGATTAAATCTAAAAATGTCTAATGCATATGTTTCTTACTATCTTTACTTGCACAGACTCAGTATGCTCAATTTATGCAGATAACCCTAAAAACTTTTGATAGAAGTCATTTTAGAAATGAGTCTAAACATAAATTCATTTTTGGAGAATAAAAAGAAATAATATTTCAAAACAATAAAAAAGATAACTACAGATTATTACGAGTTTTGATAATCAGTGGCCCTTTCCCTCCGAAGCAAAATGACCCAATTTCCTTCTACCACTTCTTGCTGCTCTTCACTTTGTGTTTCTAGTAAAAGGATTGTGCAAAATCTTTTACATTTGTTAGTTACGAAGAAAAAAGGAAGGAGGGCTAACTGATGGCACTTGATGTAATAGAAACCTGGAAGTTAGCATCCCCCTTCTCCTGTACAGCTTCAAGAATTCTGAAAAAGCTTCTGGGGGAGCATTAAAGTGCTGCTTTGAATTTTGCACCAACAAAACAGATGAAAAGACAGTTATTTCATAGGACTCCTTTACCATCGCCAATTATTCAGGACTAAGGTGGTTCAATATATTAGTAAATGTCCTATGAAAGATAAACATAGATGGCCAAAATAATGGGAGTGAACTCTTTTAGAAAATTCAGTGATCCCCTGCATGGGTAATCTTCCAGGGCATCAGGTAATGTGTTGATATATTGCAACCACAAACTGTAAATAAATATTTTCTTCTTACCTTCCAGCAAATGCTGCGGAACCTGCTGCTTCTCAGCTGCCCATTAATCCCCTTCTGCCTTATTGTTGCCAAGTAATTGTTGTTTACAAATAGTTCTTCCCATTCTTTCCTATATGAAAGAAACCAAAGCATGGGAATCCTTTTGTTAAAATTCTTCTGCTTGGAGAGGAATGCTACAGGAAATTAATTTTAAATAAGTCTAGGAAATGCAACTTTTAAAACATATATATTTAGTTGTGTACTGTTTCTAAACGCATGGCTGTCTTTTTGGATACAGTTCTTCTGTAGATTTAATGAATATGTAGATAGCTATAATTACGCCAGCTACTGAAATTCATGTCTGTGGAGGCTATTACATTTCCTCTAAAATGTTGATAGTGCAGTTCAGTGTATAAACAAAAAAACAATGAATAGTAATATAAATAAATGTTTTAGCCATTGACAAAGATATACATGTTTCAAAAATATACAACAAAAAAGTATAATGATTATATTAGCTTCTTATGTGAAATATCTGTTTAAATGAACTTGTTCTCTTTAATATCAGGCTGGGCAGTTAAATATAATATTATAGAAGACTACTTTCTTTAACTATTAGTGTTACTTAATATGGAAATCTCTGCAACTTCTTTTTTACATGATTAGTTTTAAAATTTTAACAGGTGTGGGCAAATTTGAAAAAAATCAAAAAATTAAAAAGCCTCACTGTAAAAACTGTTAAAGGCAAGCTTGAGTACCTTGCAGTACCTATGGCTGAGTAGATAAACAACCGAAATATGCCTCCCAGGCATGCAGACACCAGGGGCCTAACACCTGTGCCTCATTAATATACAAGTAAATCTGCTCTACTGGGAAACAATTGGAAATTAATTGTCCCAAACCATTTACTGAGTTTGAATAAAGGAATTAGACCTATATTCCCTGCATCTTGCACCAAACTAAACATTAAGAATTAGGGCTGAAGCTACTGAGATCAGCTTTATGAAATTTCTCTCAATTTCCATGCCACAGTAAAATAAACTTATAATTTAACATGTATTATCAAAGCTGAAATCCTAGCACCAATCTCTGCTAGAAAGATTTCCTATATATAAAGCCACTAAAATCCTCAATAATCCTTCTATATACATGCAGTTGTCACTAGCAAGGCCCTACTCATTTTGAGAAAGGACAACCTTGCATACTATGCTTAGAGTCATGAACATAACCGAATGCACACATAAAGTTCAAAAACTGACCACGGAGCAAGATGCATCTTCTCCACACAATTCTAGAAGAGTGACCAAAAACACTGGAATGTTCCCTACTGCTATCAGAACTTCCAGCCTTAACCTGGTAGCACTGATCCCCAATCACACCAAGCTTTCTGTCAAGAGGGCTTTCTAGCTAAGTTTGCCAAATGGGACATAAATTCCAACTCCATGCTAGAAGCAATGGATTTCCATCACTACTCCATGAACATTTCTTATTCTCATCACTCTATTAGGAAAAAAAAGATTGTTTTTAATTTGTATTATTAGTGAAACTGAAAAATTTCCATGCTTTTAGGTTATTCAAAACTTCCCTTCTTGTTCTTTGCCCATTTTTAGCAGTACAGGATAGTGGTTAAGTGCATGGACATAAGAGCCACACTCCTGGTATAAAAAAAACAGCCATGCTAGTCAGAAAAAATGCACAGCTTACTAGCTACTTACTAGAAATGCAAGCATGAATAAGTTTCTTTACCTCTCTATGCCTTAGTTCCCTCATCTTTAAATGGAATAATAATGGAATTATTGTGAGAATTAACAGAATATAGAAAAGCCCTCAGGATATCCAGCATATAATATTTTTACGAATATTATTGTTAATAATTATAATACTGCCTTTATGTTAGTGTGCCTTATTATTGACCCAAGAGAAAAGTTTTTCACACATTAAAATCATCCTACCTGTGTCAGCCAACTTTTTAACCCAATTTTTTTGATTTTCAACAAATTGAAACTTTTTGTCTATAATTAAGATCTAACAGACTGGGCGCAGTGGCTCACACCTATAATCCTAGCACTCTGGGAGGTCAAGGGGGAAGGATCACTTGAGGTCAGGAGTTCAAGACCAGCTTGAGCAAGAGCGAAACCCCATATCCCCTAAAAATAGAAAAAAAAAAATTAGCTGGGCATGGGGGCGCATGCCTATAGTCCCAGCTACTCAGGAGGCTGAGGCTAGGGGATTGCTTGAGCCCAGGAGTTTGAGGTTGCTGTGAGCCAGGCTGACGCCACGGCACTGTAGCCTAGGCAACAGAGTGAGACTCTGTCTCACCAAAAAAAAAAAAAAAAAAGAGATCTAACATTATTTTCTCTTCTTGCTCTGTCCATTATTTTCTATTGTGTAAGTAATTCTTAGCCACTCCAAGATCAAAGAAATATTCACTGAATCTTGTGGCTTTTGTTAACCACTTTAATCCAATTGTATTACTTATAATTTTCTAAATATTTTCTACTTTTAAACAATTGCATATATATACCCATGTCTTATATGGTTTAAATTTTGTTTTTATATAGTTTTCAGCAATACTCAGAGATGTGATCAGCAATGAGTACATAAGTATATTAGAAGAACACAGGCATACCTCATCTTATGTCACTTCACTGTATTTACACTTTGCAGATATTGCATCTTTTACAAATTTAAGGTCTGTGACAACCCTGCATCAAGCAAGTCTATTGGCATGTGCTCACTTAGTGTCTCTGTCATATTTGGTAATTCCCACAATATTTCAAGCTTTTTCATTATATCTGTTATGGCAATCTGTGATCTTTGATATTACTACTGTAATTATTTTAGAGTGTTAAGAACCACACCCATAAGAAAGCAAATTTAATTGATAAATGTTAAATGTTTTCTGACTGTTCCATTGACCAGTATGCCCTGTCTCCCTTTCCTTAGGCGTCCCTATTCCCTGCATAGCAATATAGAAATTAGGCTAATTATAACCTTACAAGGGCCTCTAAGTGTTCAAGTGAAAGGAAGAGTCTTACATCTCTCAATTTAAATCAAAAGCCAAAAATAAGTTTAGTAAGGAAGGTATGTTGAAAACCAAGTTAGGACAAAAGCTAGGTCTACTGTGCCAACAGGCAAGTGGTGAATGCAAAAAAAAAACAAAAAAAACCAAAAAAACCCCAAAAACAACAGTGCTTAGAGGAAATCAAAACTGTGACTTTAGTAAATACATGAATGATAAGAAAGCAAAATAGCCTTGTTCCTGATAGGGAGAAATTTTGAGTGCTCTGGATAGAAGCACTAGTCACAACATTCCCTTAAGCCAAAGCCTAATGCACAGCAAGGACCTAACTCTTTTGAATTCCATGAAGACTAAGAGAGATGGGAAAATTGCAAAAGAAAAATTTGAATCTAGCAGAGATTGGTTCATGGGATTTAAGGAAAGAAGCTGTCTCCAGAACATCAAAGTGCAAGGTGAAGCAGCAAGTGCTGATGGAGAAGCTGCAGGAAGTTATCTAGAAGATCTAGCTAAAATCATTGATGAAGGTGGCTACACTAAATGGATTTTCAATACAGACAAAACAGTTTTGTGCTGGAAGATGCCACCTACGACTTTCATAGCTAGAGAGGAGAATTCAATGTCTGGCTTCAAAGCTTCAAAGTTAACGCTGATTCTCTTGTTAGTGGCTAATGCAGATGGTGACTTTAAGTTGAAGCCAGTACTCATTTCCCATTCTGAAAATCTTAGGGTCCTTCAGAATTATGCTAAATTGACTCTGCCTACGCTCTATAAATGGACCAAAAAGCCATGATGACAGTATATTTGTTTATAGCAGAGTTTACTGAATATTTTAAGCCCACTGTTGAGACCTACTGAGCAGAAAAAAAGATTCCTTTCAAAATATTACTGTTCATTGACAATGTAGGTGGTTACTGAAGAGCTCTGATGAAGATGGACAAGAAGAATAATGCTGCTTTCATGCCTGCTAACATCACATCCATTCTGTAGCCCATAGATCAAGGAGTAATAATATTGACTTTCAAGTTTTATTACTGAAGAAATATATTTTGTAAGGCTATCACTGCCATAGTGATACCTTTGATGTATCTGGGCAAAGTAACTTGAAAACCTGGAAAAAATTCACATTCTGGGTGTCCTTAAGAACATTCATGATTCATGGGAGGAGGTCAGAATGTCAACATGTACAAGAGTTTAGAAGGAGTTGATCCAAATCCTCATGGATGACTTTGAGGACTTCAATATTTCAGTGGAGGAAATAATTGAAGATGAGGTGGAAACAGCAAGACAATTAGAATTAGAAGTGAAGCCTGAAGATGTGACTGAACTGCTGCAATCTCATGATGAAACTATAATGGATGAGGAGTTGCTTTCTGTAGATGAGCAAACAAAATGGTTTCTTGAGATGAAATCTACTCCAGGTGAAGATGCTGTAAACACTGTTGAAATGACAACACAGGATTTAGAATATTACCTAAGTTTGGTTAATAAAGCAGTGGGAAGGTCTGAGAGGACTGACTCCAATTTTAAAAAAGTTCTGCGGGGGGTAAAATGCTATCAAACAGCACCAGTGCTACAGAGAAATCTTTTGTGAAAGGAACAGTCCATCAACGCGGCACACTTCTGTGTTGTCACATTTTCAGAAATTGCCACAGTGACTCCAAACTTCAGCAACCACCATGCTGATCAGCCAGCAGCCATTCACACCAAAGTAAGATCCTCCATCAGCAAAAAGACTACAACTCACTGAAGGCTTAGATGATCATCAGCATTTTTTAGCAATAAAGTATTTTTAAATTTAAATTAAGCTATATACTTTTTTTAGACATTTGCTATTGCACACTTTATAGACTACAATATAAACATAACTTTTACATGTACCAGCAAACCAAAAAAAAGAATAATAATTTCATTCACTTTACTGCAGTGGTATGGACCTGAACCCGCAATATTTCTGAGGTATGCCTAAACATCTCAGAAACCATAAGTATGTTTAAATAGCTTGTGATCTGTGAACAAAAAGCATAGATTTCAAATGTACGGTATTTTAAAACTAAAAGGAATCATAATTTGTGAGACACCATGAAGTTCCAAGGCCTGAAAACACGAATAATTCCAGATTAGAGAGAGAAGTATGAAGCAATGACTTCTAAAGTTTTTTCCAAAATCAACTCCTATTCACAAGTACCAAGAAATTGTAAAAGTACAGGCACAGCTGGTGGCTAGATTCATTGCCATCTTGTCAAGTTAAGCAGGCTTTTAAGGTCAACTTACATACTACTTATGTAATGAAGGATAATTATTTGTTAGCTTAAATAAGAACGTGTACCTTGATTACAGTGTTGGTACAGAGAAAAGGAGACTGAGGCACGTGAATTGGAAACATTATCTCTGAAATTTACAATCATTTAAATTTATTCATAGGCACTTACAGTTCTAATTAAGGCATAACATCTCAAACTGATGAACAGCTCTAACAACAGAGGAGTATAAAGGCCACAAATAATATATTAATTGCCTTTCTCTTCTGTGGAATAGTGTTTCTTCAATAAACTGTGATATAGAGTAAATATAATAAATAGTTATTAAGTGCCTACTATGTGCTTAACACTCATAGAGATACTTCTTAAAATGTATGAAGTTAAGGAATGGACAGATGGATATGCAGACCAACAATAAAATGATTAATGCAAAACACTGGTAGTACAGAGGAAGGAGAAATAGTTTTATACTTAAATATTAAAACTCAGGATATGAAATAATAGTAGCACCATAGGCCTTTAAATACAACTCCCAGGAATTGAGCCATCAAAGGTTAAACAGACCCCAGAGGGCAAAATGTTGAAAGGTTTAGCTCTTTTAGGGGAGCTGGACCAAAATGAAAGTTTTTTACAATCACAAATATGAATGGTAGACTTGCTGAACTTGGAGGAAGACATGGGAAAAGAATAAAAAATATTGGAGTCAACAGTGTAATTTTTCCATTTAATTAACAAAAATAAAGGAAAGGTAGTTGCTAAACTTTGTCTGATACACACAAAAAATATAGCGTGTGCCTGAATAGCCAAGATCTGACAATGACGCCATTAAAATGCTAAAAACCCCATTTATGATAGAATGTGTAAATCACTTCTAACCTCTACAGGAACTCTCTTAGGCTGCGTATTTTTAAACCCTGTTTATGAACGAGGAAACTAAGATTCAGAAAAATTAATAATTTGTCAAGAGAAAAAAAATGAGAATTACGAAAATTATCTTTCTGAAATAATAAGGAAGACAAGTAACACCAAAGGGGAACATGATACTCTAGATATCAAGGGTAAAAATGATCTCTGGCAACAAAACAGGAGAGAAATGTGCCTGCATGCTTTTTTCCTCAAATTTTTAGTTTTTGAATATAAAGTCCAAAGACATAGAGATTAATTTTTCAGCTGATAAATTAAACTCAGAAGACAACTTAAAGACAGCTGCTACAGGTAGCTAAGAACAACCTGAGACATTTAGGTGTGTAAAACTTTAAGATTAGAGAGACATGGGCCCTAAGCCTCCTTTAACAAAGCATTAGTGCCATCTAGTGGCAACTACTCTACCTTGCAGATACTGGGTCCCTGAAAACAATCAGCATCCAAGCAGGAAGAGGCAAAGATGGGTAGATTTCACTTCTCCTGCCAATGTTGATAGATTAATAGTGGCTGCTCTGGAAACACTGTGTTGAAAAGGACTCTGAACCTGCACCTGTGCTCCTCTGGACAGAACACTGTGACTGATTAAATAAGTTGGCCATGAGGGTTGCAATTATTTCTCAAAAAATGAAATCAACTTTTGCAGCAGCAGTTAATGTCTTCTAAGAATACCTATTTAGGTGGTTAAGCCTCCTGCAATGGCTTTTTTGACATGGAAATCAATTAGGATATGCAGTGAATACATACAGCTGATGATTATAAAGAGATATCTATTTCTAATCTTAATATAGTATTTTCCCAAGATATGCACATAAACATGGTATGAAATTAGTAAGCTCCTTCTAAATTTGTTTAAATACTCTTGTAACCTAAATGATTCATAAATGACTAAATTATGTGCTAATTTAGGACTAGAAAATTTCTGAACCATTGTCCCAAATGGTTATGTGCTATAGAAAACACTAATTTTATACCGTATACTTTATATGATGGCTTCTACCCCATTTTTCAGCATCATTTGGAGAGGGAACAATGTCTCTATGGGGCTAACTTTAAAAATTCAAACAACTACAACAAAGGCAAAGCATTCAGAGGCTACATATAATCTAGTAGTGAAGATCTCTAATACTTGGTTAAAAAGAGCTACTTAGGCTTCTACTGATAATGAAATTGGTAAGTGGATAAGAAAAGGGGTTATCACCCTAGGGAAGTCCAAAAGGTCAAAGAAGTGGGAGAAGAAAGAAAGGGAGGGGACATGCTTCTGGCTGTCTGAGAGGTGTGGTAATAGTGGAATGTGGTAGAGGGAGCTCTCAGATATGACCCATATAGTTTACCAGGTCAGCTAACCAACCATGATCATCTCACTGAGACTTGACTGGAGAGATAAGAGAACCAAAAGGCCAGGGCAGGATGAGGGTGACCTCCAAGCAGGATTAGATCAGAATTACATGGGTAGAATATCTGAAGGTGAGAAGTACAAGGTAAGAAAGCTGAGCTTAACACAAAAAGATTTATACAATTTTATAATCCTGGAATGCATGCCAATATTTGAAAAATTGTCATATTAATTATGATCACATTCATTTTATCAAACATACAGAAAAAAGGAGACAATAGATTTTTAAATCTATTTCTAATATGTACCAAAATATATTAATGAAAGATTTCTATCAATAAAAGGACTATTCCATAATTTCAATATTATATTTAAAAGAGTACATTCTTTTATGTCATTTTAAAAGTATGATTTTGAAAATACTATTCAAACAGAACAAGGAACATCTAACTTAAAATCAATGGAAATATGAAAAGTGTAAATTAGGTATGTCAGCATCAGACTGTAAAGTGTGGCACCAGATATGGGTGAGCTGCAACGTTAGGACTGCAGGTGCCAAGATCAACCAGATAAACACTGATGTTATCTATAATTACCTCATTTTTAGCTTAAATCACAGGTAATGAGGGAACTCAGAGTCTCTAAAAGGCAATTAGAAACTGTACTGGCTTTTTTGCTTCCTATATCAGGAATTTTTTAAAATTTACTTTTATTTAAAGCTTTTTTTCCTCCCATAATGAAAAAAATCAGGGCATATCATTCATATATATATGCATATATATATACACACACACACACATATATAATACATACACACAAATAGAACGCACAATTATCCACAAGCTTAAAACGGATTTCTTCACGTCTAGGTGAAATATGTTATCACATGATGAGACTCCATTGAAACAAAGGCAAAGAATAGTTCAAAGTCTAGAGGTTTGTTAAATTAATTTGAAATAATGTTTTGAATTGGTTTGAATTGAACTCTGAATTAATAAATCTTGAGCCTCTACCTCAATATCCACAAGAACACAAAGAACTGAGTTAAACAGTTATGGACTATCAGATATAATACTCTGTGATTTATTTTTATTTTTATTTTTAAAGACAGGGTCTTACTTTGTTGCCCAGGCTGGAGTATAGTGGTGCAATCATAGCTCAATGCAGCCTTGAACTCCTAGTCTCAAGTGATCTTCCTGCCTCAGCCTCCAGAGTAGCTGGGACTACAGGTGTGTGCTACCACACCCAGGTAATTTTTTTATATTTTGTAGAGATGAGGTCTCACTATGTTGCCCAGGCTGCTTTTGAACTCCTAGCTTCAAGGAATCCTCCTGCCTTGGCCCCCTAAAGTACTGGGGTGACAGGTGTGAGCTATTGTACTCAGCCAATACTCTTTTTTATTAATGTATTATTTTCATCAAAATACAGTGTTTAAAGCCTCTAAATTCAGTGTCTTATGAAGTAGGTAAATTCAATAATCATACTTTAAAAAAAGGAATGAAGAAAAGCTGTACCACAAGCTTTTTAATTTCATAAAAAGCTTTTTTTAATTTTATAAAAATTTAGACACACAATAAAGGTAATTATATTACTAATCAAAGAATCAGCATTTAGAAACGAGGAGAAAAAAAGATTCTCACAGAGATTATTAGAAAATCTCTGTGAAGTTGTCTGGAGTAAATATATTTTATATTCCATGGTTTACTAATGTTTCCTATATAATTAGCAAATAAGGAAAAATCCTCTTCTTTTGAGACTTCTCCCTGCAGACCTTCCCCACCTTCTTTCCACCACCACTTCACTTCATTTACCTTATTCATGATAACTGGCGTGGGCTTGACATAGAATTTGCCACACAGTGTGTAACATAAGCAATACTGTAAAGGAAATGCTTACAGAATCAAGAACAAATTATTTTCCAGAAATTTAGAAACATGCATTTATTTAGTAAAATCTGATGTCCTAATTAAAAGTTACTCCTGGCCAGGCACAGTGGTTCACACCTGTAATCTTAGCAGTTTGGGAGACTGAGGTGGGAGGATCACTTGAAGTCAGGAATTCAAGACCATTCTGAGCAACATAGCAGGATACTGTCTCTATAAAAAAATTAAAAATTAGATGTGCATGGTAGTGCAGTGCCTGTAGCCCCAGCTACTCAGGAAGCTGAGGCAGGAAGATCCCTTGAGTCCAGGAGTTGGATGTTGCAAGAAACTATGACATGACACCACAGCAGTCTAGCCCAGGCAACAGAGTGAGACCTTGTCACAAGGAAAAAAAAAAAGTTAATCCTACCTGTTAAGGCAGCAGTCCCCAACCTTTTGGCACTGGGGACTAGTTTCATGGAAGACAATTTTTCTACAGACAGGTGAGAGGGGTGGGTGGGGGCAGGAGGCGGAGCTCAGGCAGTGATGTGAGGATGGGATGGGGAGCAGCTGTAAATACAGATGAAACTTCACTTGCTCACCTACCATTCACTTCCTGCTGTGCGCAGCCCCCAAACTCTTCCTAAGTTTCATGGAAGACAATTTTTCCACGATTGTTGGGGATGCGGGAGGACAGTGCAGCAGAGTTCTGAAATCAGGTCCCTAACAGGAGTTGGGGACTGCAGTCTTAAGGCAAGCCTTCCAAGACTGGCTTGACTAACAGAGTATTACACATATAGAAATATAAGTATGCTTAGAATAAATACTTTCTCTTAGAAAGACTAAAATGGGTTATATTTTAACGGAATCTATCATTTACTTGACAAGATCTAGATCAGCGCTATCCAACAGAAATTTCTGAGATGACAGTGATGTTCTGTATCTGACTGTCCAATATGGTGACCACTAATCACACACAGCTTGAAGTATGGCTAGTGTAACTGAGGAACATATAGTATTTCATTTTAATTAACTAAAACCTAAATTTGAATAGCCTCATGTCATCAGTGGCTCCTATATTGGACAGTAAAGCTAAAAATGTTTTAAGGATAATAACAATTTACTCATATATACATTCTTTTTTTAAAGTAACAAATATAAAGGTATCGGGTATATAAAGATAAATATACACATAATACATACTCATGTATAATGTAATTGGGGAAAGAAAACAAACATTAAAAGTTAAATAATATATGTGGCTAAATACATCAATGGAATTCCATCAGAGATGCTGTAGCACAGTATATAATTATTCTAAATGAATGGTGCTACTAATAAGACTATCAGATATAGATGTAATAGTTTTTCTTTCTGTGTCTCATTGCCTCTTCCTGTGGTTGTTTCTGTCTCTACCACTACTCCCCTTCCCCCTGCTTCTTCCCACCTCCCTTTTCACTCACTCACACACACACACGCAAACATGAAAGTTAGAAAAGCAAAACTTTAGTGATGACAGTTACTTCTATTGACTGAATACCCGAAATGGTCAATGATGGAGAAAGAACTAGACCCAAGATTTGGATCATGAGCCTAACATAACCATACTTAGCAACAGACTGGCTACAAGAACCTGGGAAGAATAATTTAAAATGAAGATAAATGGGCCATGTGATAAACTTTAGTGTAAAGGCAATTATGTATTTTAAGTTTGGATTAATGTACCTGGGAAAACAATTTCATACTGCCTCTGAAAAGGTAAGGAAACATCTCTACCCAAAGGCTACTAGAAAAATCTCACTCAATTATAATTAAAAAGAAAAAATTCCACTAATTTTAAAACCATGCTTGAATACAGTACTGTAATATCTCAATTACCTGGCATGATGAAAGGTCAACATATGCCATATAAGCAACTTTCTTCCATCAATACAAAAATCAACATCAAAACATCTCCAAGACTTAAAAGTCATTTTTGTCTAGATGTGGGATACACTTGGAAAATGCACGCCTATTTGCCCCTACATTAAATAACAAACTGCTTTGCTTATGGAGTTCTCCATTGTGTTTTTAGTGGTATTTTTCTCATGTCCATAGTTGTCAGGTTATCAGCTACCAATTTGTTTAGGATTACATATTAGCTTTTAGCAGTCTCAAATCTATTCCCCTTTGTCATTTGCTCAGTCTAATTTGTCTTGATAAAAACAAAGACAAAAAAACTAGTCTTCACACTTATCATATATTTGAGCCTATTTTAACATCTTAAACTACCATCTTTTTTAATCAAAAAAGGGGGCACTGTGAAATAAGACTAAGTGGAAGAAGCTAAGGATTGGTAGGGGTTTCCTAGGATTAAATATACTTTGATAAACAGTTTTTTGGGGGCATTCTAATATTTCCCCCCTATTTCTAAGTTTCTGATTAGCCAACCCCAGTTGGCTGAAGCTATTAGAAATATGATCTTTAAATAACAGATGTGTCAGATGTGTTACTGTACATTGAAAAAAATGATGGGAAAAAAATCCCTTTTCTTGTGGGTAGGAGGAAAGAGGGTTGGGGGAAGTCACTAAATCATTTGGCTTCCCAGGAGAGAATCAAGGGTACGGAAACCTAATTCAAGTCCCTACTCTGTTTCCCACGTAGGCTAGAACACCAGTAGGAGTAGTATTTTTATTACTAATTTTTAAAATAGTTGCTTCAAATCACAGTGAAGATGAACCATTTTCTCATTACCTCCTTGCCAAAATTAAATTGTTTTATGAAATGCCCCATGTTAGGTGTAAGTATTCTCCACTGCTGAAATTTTACATTATACATTTGAAAGTTCACCTACTTCAGTAGATGCCAAATCTAGTCCTGATTTGACAAAAGGCCTTTTGGTATTTTATATTTGCTATTTTATTACCCATATACTCAATAATTCAGATATCCCCAAATGGATACCACAAAAAAGTTACTTATATGACCACAGATATTTTTATATGAACCAAAGAGATGGTTCTATAAAGCTGTTAGATGAAATGCAACTATAAAATTGAAAATTAGCACAAGAAAATTCTCATTTTGCTATAGCACCTTTTAAAATATTATTATTAGAAATGGCATCTAGAGAAATAGAGGCAGGAAAATGGAGTTCTTTCTCCAGAACCCATCAGCAGCCCAGGTGGCAGTAGGAGAAACAGGATGGAAGCAGTGATACAAATGTCACACAGAGCACTCCGGCTTTATTTATTTATTCCACTCCCTTCCACTCCCTCTCCCAAATACCTCATATGGAAAAATGGTCCCTGTTCAGTTTACACAGAATATAAGGAGGAGAGAAGCAGGCTCTGGGTGTTGCCCTGTGGTGAGGTGAGGGGAGGGGCAAGCAAACAATAGTAATCTTGCAGACTGTGGACTGAACAAAATCCAAATAAGAAGTCTGTGTCTAGTTCTAAGATAGTAGAGCTCTTCTGGGTCAAAAGAACTTTTAAGACTTAGAAGTGTATTTTAAGAAATTGGAATAAGAGTTAAGAAATAATTTTCAACTATCTTATTTTGGTTCTAATGGCTTGAGATACTTGGGCATGTCATCTAATTATTAATACTTTCTAATTTGAACGAGTACATTGGTGTATATATATATGGTCTTTGAAACTCTTGGAGATTATATCGACCAGTCCAAACCACTTCTACATCTATCTCAGAACATTATATCTATAATCATGGAATGAAAATTATATCTATATGTTCAGATGATACTAGGACATCTTTTAAATTTCAAGTATTCTCTCATTAGCAGACTATTTTCTTATTCCATAGGTACTTTATTTTCTCATATTTCTAAGCACATAATACTCATTCTCAGTTGTATCATTATCAACTATTTAATATTTCATAATTTTGTGTGATTTAAAGGTTCACATTTTCAACTCCTTAATTTTTTGATCAAAGATTCAAATATATCAAACATCTATAATATCCTGAATTTTAAAACTTTAGTACTATCAATAAATAGCGGTTTACCACAATGAAATAGATGCATATGAAAATACTTATGTTGAATGGGTCACATTAGCTGTCTTTATAGGTAAGGGCATAATTTTGTCACTGACTAAGTCCAACTGTGAAAGCTGTCAGAATCAAAATAGAGTCACTTGGGTCAAACCTTAACAAAAACATTGTCGATTCTCCACATCCGTGGGGTTCTGCATCCACAGATTACACAAACTACAGATTGAGAATACAGTACTCTTGGGATGCAGAACTCGTGGATAGGGAGGGCCAATTTTTCCTATCCTCCAGTTCTGTAGGGCTGATGACTGGACTTGAGCATCTGTGGATTTTGGTATCCCTGGGGTCCTAGAAGTAATCCACCAAGGATACTGAGGAGCATCTATAAAATTATAAAAATTGGGAGGTTAAGAAGGAAGGGCCTTTATGCATACATATCTATGATAAGAACTGTTACAAAGACTCTCCGAAGGGCTCTTATGCACACATGCTTGTAAGAAGAACTTTTGCCAAGGATTTTCTAAACTGCAGCTTGCTACAAGTCAAAAGGACAGTTAGCTGATGCACAAGAACACTTGCCTGACACACTGTTGCCATTAATGAACTGGTGTCAATTCCTGCAACAAGCCTCTGTAAGCATGTTCTCTTTGTTTCAAAACCAGTTACAAGTACATGTACTTTTCTCTTGTGCCTTTAAAAGCTTCCCCTTGCCTCAATCTCTTTGGATATGCCTATGGTTCCCATAGCCTGCATATCTCAGATCTGCACATTCCCAAATAAACTCTTGGAGTTTAATATCTTTGGAGAATTTCTCTATTTGTTACTGAGGTTGACAAACTGAATTCTACCCATCATACTGCTGCAAAAGAAACCCAAAAGACTGCATTCCTAAAGAGTAGGAAATGGAGATTGTCTTTGTTCATATTGTTTACCTCCCTGAAAACTCCTGCCCTGCTAGGACACCTAGCAAACAGATATTCCTAAATTATCCCATTTGATCGTCCCCTGGTTCTTGATAAATGCTTCCATTATCACACTAGTCATAATCTATGTTACTCACTTCCATGTTTGCCTCCCTGCTAGATCGTGAGTACCCCAAGGGCAAGGTCTGTGTTTTATACATAATGGGTGTACAATAAAGATATGCACAATGACTGAACCAAAAAAAATATATCAACAAATGTTAGAAAGACACTTGTGAAACTCTGGATTAAAAATGAAATGAGACATGGAACACTATTCACTGATAAGAACGAAATAAATAACGTCCTTTGCAGCAACCTGGATGGAACTAGAGGTCACTGTCCTACGTGAAGTCAGTCAGGAAAAGAACAGAGAAGTATATGCTGCATGTTCTCACTTGTAGATAAGAGGTAAACTATGGCTACACGAGGACACACAGAGTGGTATAACAGACGTTGCAGACTCGACGGGGGAGAGACTGAGAGCAGGTGAGAGATGAAAAATTATCTACGAGGTACAATGTACACTATTTGGGTGATAGGTGCACCAAAAGCCCAGACTTCACCACTCTACAATATATACGTGTAACAGAATTCAACTTGTACCCCTTAAATCTATTAAATTTTTTTAAAAAGGAAAAAAATTAAAATGATAATATATACTAACTATTGCCACTTCACTGTAATGGGCAAGGCAATCTGATATAGAAAATAGACAGATATTAAATACCAATTTCTACTATAATATTCTGTAAAAATTTCTCCCTTAAACCATTTCTTTCTTATAAATTGTCCATGAAATAAAAAACCAGAAATTAAGTATTACACAGAGCTATGTTTATAAAGCAGACCAATGAGTAAATAGGCAAGCTAATTGTAAATTTTTAAAAAGATTTCTAACTTCCCACTTTTGAACCCTAATTCTATGCATTATCTTCTCAAATTATAGCAAATATTTAATTGACTTGATATATTTCACCACCATACCCAAACAGTGCAGCATGCTAATGTATATTAATAGTACAAACAGTGAGTGACTCGAGGGGCTGACAGCAAGGCATTTCAACTGGGAACACCAGGGGAAAAGAGAAGTGTGTCCAAGGGAAGGGAATTCAGTGCTGTGGACTCAGAGCAGCTTATCCTCATATTTCAAATGTATGCCTGTCTTTTCAAAGATAAACATTTACACAGCCTTGGATGATCAGGCTTTTAGCTGACTATGTAAATAAACAAACATGAAAAAGTTTCCCCCTAAAGCCTGGCTATAGATAAAAAGGGCTTGAAGGAGTTTCTCAAGGAAAGAAACCCAAACTATAACATGTATGCTCAAGCCAGTGTGGATTGGTAAATTGAGGCTGTAAATGCAAACAAATCAGTTGATTTTTTTTAAATGTAAGGTAACATTTTCAGAGCCTAAGTAATCAATAATTATTTCAGAGATATTGTATACTATGAAGAAGCACAGATATTGACAAGCTCCACTATCAGAAAAATAATAAAGTTACTTAAAGAAAATACATTCATTATTCAAATGTGAATTTTTTCCCCTTCTCTCAAAGGAGGCTCCACTATGGAGATAAGAACAAAAGGTAATATTCTGACTTTAGCTTCTGAAAAATGAAAAGGTTATACATTTTGTGCTCTCTGAAATGATCACGTAACTGTAAAGGTTGTGGTGCTTCTTAAACAAATACAGAAACAAGAAATAAGAAAATTTGATAATAAGATTGTGAGGCTAAATATAAGAGATTATATAAAAAATTCCTCCTATATAATCTATAGATAATGGTAGATACATCTGAATCTTAAAATACTCATTCATTGCCACTTTAGAACTGGAAAGAATTTTTTAAAACTTTCTGAGGCAAAGGTCAACTTTGTCAGGTGAAAGAGTTGATTAAAACTTAAAGGAAATTTCAGAAAAGAGAGAGGGAAGGGAAAGGTGAGGAAATTAACATTTGTTACTCACTATGTGTTAGATGATTGGGCCAGGTATTTTATACATTTTATAAGAAAGCTCCCTACAACTCTATGATATAGATGCTGTTAACATCCCAGTTCTACAGATGAGGTAATTAGGAATCAGAGAGGTGAATTACCTTGCCTTAGGTCACACAGTCAATAAGTAGAGATAAGATGCAAACTTTAGTTATTTTTGTGCTTTTTCCAAATTGCTTCTCTAAATCATATACTTATTCCCTAAGAACTTCCTAAAATTATATAGATGCTCAATAAAATACAGGCAACACCAAAATCAGGAAAGCAATGCTCTAGGAATCAGGAAAGAAGGCCTGATTCTGGGTCCTCCTTCCTCTTCTTTATTTACTAAGCTATGAAACCCTGGAAAAGTAATTAAAATGGCAAGGCCTTTGGAACTTAAAAGGACTGGGTGGTGGGGAAGAAGGATGAAGGATTCAGGTTGGTATCTATTATCTTTAGTATAATGCATAGCAAATAAATTGACTCTAATGAGCCCATATGATTAAAGATAACAAGATTAACAAAGTTGTATCATTCTACAAGCGTGACTAGAACCCAGATTTCTGAATTTTAAATCTTGTTGTCCAAAATAGGCTTTTGTCCTGTTATCTCTCCTGTAATATTTTGAATCACTGTTTCATTGTTATTTCAATGAGATGTATGAACTTCTTAAATACAAATGTAACAGGTTTTATACTAAAAATAAATGTAAATGATGAAAGATTTCCCAAATTATTTTCCTCTCAAATTACTGATGTAAAAAGAATACATAAAAATCTTTGTGATAAAACTTGAAGCCTAATTTTAAAAATTTACTCAATGATTCAAGAAAGTTCAAATTAAGACTTTGAAAAGGCTGAAAGACTTAACTTTTAGATTCAAAAGGCTATGCCAATTGTAACTTTTTAAAAACTTTTTACCAACTTAAATAGCCTTTGACTTGGTGAGCCATATATATATATATATATATATATATATGTATATATATAAAACATATCGTACTGAGAAAGGGAGGAAACTTTGGAAGTTCTGATCAATATAAGAAATTGGAACACCACCACATTAGAGCCAAATGTCTTTTTTTGTCTTTCCTTAAAAGGAATAAAACAAAATATATAAAGAGGAATAAGTTCCCTTTACTTCTTCCATAAAATTTTTTGAAATATGAAATACAATATTTTTAGAGAAAAGAAGCCAAAAAGAATAAATATTTTCTTTAAAAAACCAAATAATGTAAGGTTTACAAGTATTCAAGTCTTTATACAATTTTAAATCTCAAGTCACTGCACTATCCCAGTTGTAGGTGCTATTAACTATAAAGACACACAGAAGTATTTTGCAATCTTTTTTGCATCCAAGTAACTTTTGTTTTTTAATTCAATATTAGGGTTCCTAACTAAATTATTATAACCTTTAGTTTATTGGCTATGACTTCCAACTGAGCAACCATTGGTTTTTATTATTTTGAATTGTGTCTCCTGAAGTCAACATTGCATTTACACATGACTATTTGAAAAGTGTCCAATTGTCAAGATCCAGGAGATAGTACATTTTTCCTAACAGCACAGCTTGGGAAAATGCACTCATAAATGGTACCACATGAAATTTAGTTGGAAAAAATACTTAAGAGTAAACTAGACAATTTATTACAGTATAAATAGAACCTAGAAAATCAGAGTTAAACATGTACAAATATATTTTAAAATAATCTACAATGACTTATATTCTATCTTATGCCATTTATATTACACAATGACAGGAAGATTTGTGACAATTAAGCAATATTTTGAGTTTCCCTGAGAATGCCAAATAACTGGTCTGAGTTTTCTCTAAATAAAGTGATTATTAAGCCAAGTTTACCATATATTTTTGGTTATATAAATACAACTTAAATCTTATCAATAAATGAGGCAAAAATGAAGTTATTTTCTATACTGGGAATTATGGCATTATACCTTAAAAATCTGAAAAAAAATGTTGACTCAAAAACCACATAGACTTCCTGTGAACTTTTATAAAAAGTTATAATTTAATCAAAAAGATATTTAGCAACCTAAGGTAATGAAAGGAAAGTTTAAAAATGTTCACCTTCAATTTATTTCATAGGTCACTGTTATACCATCTAATAAGATAATTAAAAACATGCAAGCAGCTGGTACTACAGCTAAACAGATTAATGTAATAGTCTGTAGTCATGTGTGCTGGCAAGGGGCTTGCCTCTTTTGGCGAGGAGAAGGTCAGCTGCCCTTGGGAAGAAGAAGGGAGGGGTAGCCCTGTGATACAGTCACTAAGTTAAACATCTATAGCAAACTGATAATCAGGAAACCACTTTTCTTCTTTCATCCCCATCAAAGCTGTCTCAGTTTTAATGAGTAAATAAGAAATAGAAAAAGCTCATATAATTTGGCAGAAAACATTAATATTGGTCTTTAAAAAGTATAAGACATATTTCATAAAACTAATGTCTTCTCAATTCTTACAAATTTCACATTTTATCCTGTCATCTGCAAATTAGTTGAGAGACGTACAATCAAAAATTTTAACCAGAATTTCCAAAACAAGATCTGGTCTACTAATTGAGAATCAAACAATAATTATTCTGGTGCCTTAGGAGTTAAATGCAGCTGTATTCTATCCAAATCAATGAAATAAAACCACAAGAAGATAAAAATCCAAAGTAAAAGCTCTTAGACTATAAGAAATAGGTTTATGAGCATTAGGCATATAAAGCTACAATTAGGGTCCATTGATTTTAAATTTCAAAACTATCTGTCAAAGTTGAAGATACCCATCTCTGAACTTATACTAATAGTAAAACATCTTGGCCGGCACAGTGGCTCACGCCTATAATCCTAGCACTCTGGGAGACTGAGGCTGGAGGATCACCTGAGGTCAGGAGTTTGAGACCAGCCCGAACAAGAGGAAGACCCCATCTCTACTAAAAAATAGAAAAAAATTAGCTGAGCATGGTGGTGCGAGCCTGTAGTCCCAGCTACTCAGGAGGCTGATGCAGGAGGATTGCATGAGCTCAGGAGTTGGAGGTTGCTGTGAGCTGGGCTGACACCATAGCATTCCAACCTGGGCAACAGAGGGAGACCCAGTCTCAAAAAAAAAAAAAAAAAGTGAAACATCTTCCCTTAATTTTTACCAGCTGTTTAACTTGGAATACTATATCAGAGACCGAGAGTTTCAAGGCCCAGGTTAAATTAGATCTTAGTGGCCGGGCGCAGTGGCTCACGCCTGTAATCCTAGGACTCTGAGAGGCCGAGACGGGCAGATCGCTCAAGGTCAGCAGTTCAAAATCAGTTTGAGCAAGAGTGAGACCCCGTCTCTACTATAAATAGAAAGAAATTAATTGGCCAACTAAAGATATATAGAGAAAAAATTGGCTGGGCGTGGTGGCGCATGCCTGTATTCCCAGCTACTTGGGAGGCTGAGGCAGGAGGATCGCTTGAACCCAGGAGTCTGAGGTTGCTGTGAGCTAGGCTGACGCCATGGCACTCTAGCCCGGGCAACAGAGTGAGACTCTGTCTCAAAAAAAAAAAAATAAAATAAAATTAGATCTTAGCTCCCTTTCTGCTAATAGACAAAAAGTTATCTTCCTGTGAGATACATATTTTTTTCTCTTCCTTTTGTTGTCTGTATTAGAGCACTGTAAAAACCTCCATAATAGTAAAAGGTTAATGATGATGATAATGACATTGACTGGAACATAAAAGCAACTTTTATTCAGCATTTACCATGTGAAATTATCCCATTAAACTTATTTGTCAAAGCTTATCAATTGTATTTTATTATCAGCCATAATTTATTATCTCCACTTTAAAGGTGAGGAATCTAAAGCTAAGATTTGTCCTAAGTATTCAGAGTAGTTGGAATCAGGAGTTGAACCAACATATTATGTTTAGATATTATTTTAAAAAACAAACGAAAACCCAGAGACTATGCCCTCTTGAACCTGACAATCTAATACCATAATACAAATAATGAAAAGAATAAAAATTCAAGACTAAAATTCAAAAGTTAATAAAATCACAGCATATGCTACAGAGGGGTAAAAGCATTGGAGGCTGAACACAGGCAACAGTTACCAGTTTACATGAAGTGAGCACAAAAGAAGTAGTACCATGGCTTTGCATTTATATTTTCAAAAGGCCGTATTTCATGTGCTTTACCTCAGTCTTTAAAACAGCTGCAGGAAGGAAACAGGTTAGACATTATAATGCCCATTTTATAAATGAAAAACTAAAGCTAATCTTGATCCTGGACACAAGTATATACAGCTTGAGTATGTTGGTGATAGAATTAAAGCCTGAGTTGTCTAACTGTGAATAAAGGTTAGGATCTCTTTTGTAGTTTAAATAATACAAAAGTAGAATTGTTATACAAAAGTAGAATTTTATACGAAAGGACATTTGAGGGTTGAAACATATTTTTCTAATTACCTATTTCTAGTTAGTTTGAAAGAGCTAAACTGGCAACAGAAAAATAATTTTCATTTTCAAAAGTAAATTTCATTGACAATTCTCTTGCTATTTTAATGTGATTCTGCAACAATTTCTAGGTTTTGTCAGTTAACCTTAATATGAAAATATACCCCAGAGCTGTACTTCTATGAATTCTACATTTAACCTAAGTGTCAAATTCACAAGTAAGCTCGTTATAAGAACTATTGCCTACTAAGTCGAAAAATACTCATTTCACACCTTAAATACTATAATACTATTTAATAGCAGTGCTGGCCTGCCAACTATTAAAAGCCTGCTTTTACATACTGTACTACCTGAGCTTTTTATCTTGCCTCTTTAATTACAACAATAAGTTAATATCCTAACATTACACAGTGACAGGCATTGATTAAAAATATTTAGTTAACATTAGTATTTATTGTGCAAAGTTGCATTAGGAGTTCATTTTCAAAATATAATTATCATTCAGTAATACTAATACTTTAATCTTCAAACTATTCTAGAACAAAATAAACTGCAATACTGTGCCTTCACATTAAAACATTTCTCTTAACTTTATATTATGTCCATTATTTACCATAATTAGCTAAACTACAAATATTAATTGTAAAATATAACTCACCAACAAAACTGATACACAAATAAAGGGATTTTCCTTCCTTTGAAATATATTCTTTTTTCCTTTTGTCTTGGTTATTTTTTACTGTATTTATTCCTAATAATATTACCATCATAGATTTCATATACACTACCATATTAACATTCCTCAGTTACATGCTAAATCATGAATATTTATTTAACTATCTTTCATATTCACTTTTTTTGGTTATCATTGTTACCGGTTATGACATGTTCAGATAGGGGATTCTACTTATTATTTAATATGTCAAATCCAAGCTTTATACTACGCTTCAGGACTAAAAGAAGGATTTGGAGAATTCCAACATTTATAAGGTAGGATAGATACAGTGAAAACATAATGACAACATGTGAGCTTTATTGCTGTGATAATACCCTTTCAGAACACCAAGGGAACATAAGCCTTTTGTAGTATCTGTGACACCTGAATGACTGATTATTTATACAGACCCCAACTGGTATAAAATAAAGATGTCAAGTGTTTCAATTACCATCTCATTTCTAAAATTCATAAAGAAATTATAAAAATTTTATCATTTACCACATTCTTATTAAGTACCTCCTGTATCCATGTCCCTACTTTAGATGATAAAAGCTTGCCTGAAATCTGAAGAAACAAATGATACAGTTCCAATTAAGGATATAGAATAGGTATATAGATAAAAATATAAACTAAGCATAAAATCCATGTTTATTATAGAAAAAGAGACATAGTTTAATATTCAAATGAGTTTCCAAGTATACAGTGGTTCTTGCATATATTTTATAATGTTGTTACACAAGTATCAGAACTAATTAATCATGAGGACAATGTAGACCAATTAAAGTATTTCAGGAATCTGCATTGCTATCTATAATGTTAAAATGTATTATTATTGAATCTGCATTTATTTTCCTAAGAAAGAACAACTGAGTTCTTACATCATTTTGGTTCAGTATACATATTTTCAAATATTACTGAAAATTCTTTAATCTTTCATCTTTCTGGATTTCCCTATTATAAAGGGAATTTTTACTCAAAATTCAAATCATGAGGAGAATATTAACAAAGGACTAGATAAAATACATATTTTCTTAACTAGTCTATCTTTTTTGTAAAAAATTACTTATTGAGATGTAACTGCCCTATTTGCTGAAGAACTCAAGCAGGACATTAACAAACAGCACTTAATTCAACTATGAATTACATTTTAAGCTCTCTTAGGCATTTGTCAGCAGTTCTCTGTTTTAGCAAGAAACGTAAAAGGAAGCTCTAGTACTGTAACAGATATACTGGAAAAACAAAAAACAAAAGTGGATTATAATGAAGCTTAATACTAAACGTGCATTCATTCCAATTATTCTACTATAGAGCAACAATAGGTATCTGCAGTAAGTTCATTTACTCAAGAATTTAGGATGCTATATTTTCTGTTACTCATTAAATCTGCAATCACATAACACAATATTCTTTATATTTGTTAGATTTTTAAAGCACAGGTAGTGGTGCCTTATTCTAAGATTAGAATCCTGTATGATTATGTTTCTTATACATTATCTTTCAATATCATGTCTATGTATTCATCACCTACCTATAGGAATTAAAAGTCCCCTCAGAGTCTAAAGTAGAACTTGTTCGTCTTCCATTTCTATTTGAATCTCCTGGAAAACAAAATTTAAAACACTGAAATAATGGAGATTATGAAACTGATTATTTCTGTTGAGAAACTACTATGTGATAGCTCTATGCAATATATTAGTCAAAAAGCATATATTTACTCACCCTTCCCCCAAGTTAACTTTTGTATTCAAAGTTTTTTAGGCAAAAAAATTCATTTTGATGCCAAAATTTAACCCAACAGTCCACTCCTAAATTGGATAGTAATACTGCCAAAGTAATTGCTAACAGGAACAAATGAAGTATAGTAGACATTTTCTTCTTATGAATCACAGTGAAAACTAAAATTTATAAAACACCTAAACATACACTAATGTTTATAAATAAAAGTAATTTTTTGTTAGTGACCAAGTCACCGATCCTGATCAGTCAAAAGAGCAGACCTGGAAGGTTTTTCAGCTCCTAGTTCACCACCTCTGGGAATTTAGAAAGCAAACAGGTAAACCAGAGGGCAGACCTGGGAGGTGGTGATCAAGAACACATTTTAATAAACTTCTAACATATCTAATGTTCTTCATAAAATTTTAACTGTCAAAAGTTCAGCAATTTAAAACATGAAAGAGCAACAAAACCGAAAGTTATCTGTCTCCTGTAATGATACATTTAGAAAAAACATTTTCACTGAAAAAACTGTCATATTCATAAAATCAAATTTAGAACAAATTCATACATGTCAGTTAAAAGACTATAAAATAAA
Source organism: Lepilemur ruficaudatus (assembly GCA_963574885.1). Taxonomy (NCBI): domain Eukaryota; kingdom Metazoa; phylum Chordata; class Mammalia; order Primates; family Lepilemuridae; genus Lepilemur; species Lepilemur ruficaudatus. The sequence continues at coordinate 27,072 of CAUYRT010009016.1, read as the reverse complement.
AATAATTGTACAAAATAAGTTGAAAAAATTGCTTACTCATGCCCCAAGGTAAAAAATATATATCTTATTAATAGAAATTTAACAGTTTAATTTTTTAAATATATGCTATAAATTACAGTTTTTATGAAATCATAGTATACTACTATTAATATACTATTTATCTTCAAAACAAATAAAAATACTAGAATCTGACTATATTTTATACTCCTAATTTCTATAATGTAACTTTCAAATATCAGGTTATATTCATTTTAAAAATATTTACAGCTTAATAATTTAATGATTCATCCCATTTTAATTTATACTTTTAATCCACCTTGAAAAATCTAAGGTACCACAGAAAATCATCATAGTGGCCCTGGTTAAGTCAAATAGTAATTACAGAGCTTCCACTTTAAAGATGAGATTATTTTTAATTATTGAGTACAGTACTTAAGGTACTATACTTACATAATTATGCTACTCATTAAATAGTTACCGAAAGCTAAAGTGTAATTTTAATGACAGCTACCTATTTTTCTTTAAGCATTTTATAGTTGATAGATTAGTATAGAACACGAGTTCTCTTCAAGAAATTGGTGAGATGTGCGCAGCTATGCCAAAGTGTTCAGGAGGTTGAGGACTAGCCCACTTAATAAACTTTCAATGAACTTTCTATTCATTTTTTAAAATACACTTCCAGGTTTTTTTGTTTTTTGAAAAAAACAAAAAATCCTAAAAACGTATTATATCACTCAAAAATGGTGATAATTTATAGAAGAAAATAATCCAAAAACACTTAAATATTTAAAATTAATCTAGCTGGGTATATGCTGTTAATTCATTGAAAACATGAATACAGTAAGATTACTCACACAACACACTTCATTTTCTTTTTAAAAATTAATATTATAATAAACTAAAAAAATTAAAGGAAAATTAGTCTCTGTCTTGCTAAATGAAATTTCTTACAGCACATGTTATTTAACAGCTTGCAGACATTTCCTGTGAAACATTCCATAATCAGTATAGATAGAATAAGCACTATATTATACATTTAAAATATGAGCCTTCTTTCTTCTTACAACTAAAGATTATAATTAAATATGAAAAATCTTGCCAATAGAATATTTTTTCTTTAAGCTGATATTTACCAAATCAAACATAAAATCCTTCAAATAATTAAGAGATTTAGTTTTTTAAACAACCAGATTTTATCATAAGATACTACAAAGGTTTTCTTCAGTTTATAACTGTTTCCAAATGGAAATATTACATTAAATATAACTTTCAAAGTGCAAAACATCATAAAGAGGAAAAAAAGAAGTTTTTCTTTCTCAAAAACACACAAAAAGGAGTACAATTGTTTCACTAACAATATTAGAGAAAAGATTTCAGAGTTTGCTATATGGGGAAAAGGCAATAAAGTTTTGAAGCGGGAAAAATGCTTTGTTCCCTCAATCCTCTAGTTGAAATTAATTATAGCAAATGTTTATGAAAACATCTGTTCCTTACAGTTATAAATTCTTAATTTTAGTATGGACGATTCCAGACTCCTATTTTGGAAGGAAACTGTCTGACTATTGAAAGGTTTACAAAAGAACAGACAGAATCTGTAATTTTGGAAAATTGTATATACAATGTGCTACATCCTGTAGAGACTTTCATTTGTGTGAAACATTTGGGGCAGGGGGGTAGGGGGAGGGTGCACAGCTTAAAATTGGTAACTAGGAGAAATCAAAGACAAACAGAAAGGCTCATCTTTCAATTAAGCTGTAATATGATAAAAACATATCTGTAACACAAGAAAACACCAACGAAGAATTACAAGCAAATGTTACAATACTATTCAATCTAATTTGGAGGCAAGTATAATAAAATAAGTATTAATTTTATCAAGGATTTAAATAAATGTAATGACAATACAATCACAGGAACGTATCTGCGGTGTTCCTCAAAAATAACAACAGAGGGTGCAAGAGAGTTTAATATGATACTTTTAGCTGCTATTCTGATTCTTGAACTAAGTTGTCAGGTAGCCATAACTGTAACAAGGATGCATAGGCTGTTTTCCTATCACACACACACATAAATACATTGGTAATCTTACACAAAGACCTTTAAATGGTCAAACAGCACAAATACCTAAATGTGTTTTTAAAATAACAGACTTCCTTTTACTTGCTTGAAAAGTAATTTAACAATAGAATAAATTTTTAGAACAGATTTTAAAGGTATTTCAATACCTAACGTAAACCAACCAGTCAAATAATCTGGATATATTTACTTAGTATATTTTAAATACATATATAAATTATACATAATATATACATACATATGTGTTACTATATGTAACATTGTGCAACATATATCTATACAAACAGTTCATCAATCACATGTGACCACAGCATTTGAAATTTACATACCATTCATTTCTCATTAATTGGTAACTAACTTTGCAAAATGATTTCATAACATTCATAATTAAAATAAGTTGTCTGATTTGAAAAAATTAAGCTGGTAGTTGTATTAGTTTAAAGGAATAAGAAAATATATAGTATTTTCCAATTGTAATTTCAAATGTGTATCTAACTTATTAACCCAATAAAATATGTATATTTGTAACTTAAATTTCAAAACAGAATGAATGGAATTCTGGACTCCCTTTTAGCTTTAACTACAGTCATATTTAACTAAGGGCATTTATAGTTTCTCTCTGTGTGCTATGGAAATCATGCTAATTCTGTAGTATTTTTTATACACAAATACCTAGTTCGTGAAGGAAGAATCAGTGATTTTAAAATAGGTTAAGTTAAAAACAACCAGGAAAACACTATAAGCATACATATTCAAATGTGCCTTCAGCTTACATCTAAAAACATCAAGTCTTAGAGTATTATATCATGAGGTAAGAATTCTGAAAAGTATTACATAAGATTTTTATCTCTGAATTGTTAAAGAATTGTCACCAACTGTGTCTAGTGAATATTTAATAGTAAGAGGGAAAAATGAGTTGGTTCAAGCTATGATGAAAGAAAAGCTATGGGTGTCGTTGTGTAGAGACTGAAAACTTTTGTGTCTTTTAAATGAATTTGCATATACTACTGAAATATTTTACATTTAAAATCACTTATAAGGTAAATGATTTTTAAAAATTATGAATAAAGCATATTCATATATTGACACATAGTAAAGGCAAAGCATAATGACTTGACATCATCCATAAACATAGTAGCCACTAAGGATATTACATCATTTCAGGAATCAGGTAACCATCAGCCTTCCTATGCTGATAATTTATGATAAAAACTCAGGACCACCCATTAGATCTAAGAGCCAGTGCTAAAGTCAATAAAGAAAATTCATGATTTTTACAATTGTCCATTTCCTCTATTATTATTAATTTATCTACATTCTAATGATTTAACTGCCATATTTAGTCCTCTAAATATTTTCAAATTATTACAGATAACGAAAACTCAGGTATAAAATAGAAATGCATAAGGACTATTTTGTAATAAAAAACATTTTCAAGTGGATCATTTTAACTTAAGAGAATGGTATTTTTGTTATTCCTATTAAATCTTTAATAGAATTCTTCAAAAAAAAAAAAAAGAAAGAAAAAGAAAAGAAAGCAGTGACATCAGCAAGATGGCACAGTATGAACTCCAAGTACTTGTCCTCCCACGAGAAACACTAAAAAACAAGCACTAGCTTTCAGAACTAACTTTGTCAAAACTCTGGAATATTGTCAAAGACTTACCAAAACTAAATGGACACTGAATCAAGCAAAAGCCAACTTAAAAGTTTTGTGGTGTTTTTACTTGCCCTTGCCCCATCCCCTCCTTGGTTCTACAGCAGTCTTGAAGAGGGAAGCTCCATTCATTCCCAGTTTGGGAGTCTGGTACTTGGTTAAGGAGGGAGCAGAGCAGACCATACTTGCAAATTGGTGTACCCATCTGTTCTAACCTGTTTAGGGGCTTCCTGGAGGACTAATACGAGGCACTTGTCTCTGTTCAGCCTAAGTTTTGAAAAAGCAGCAAGTACTACTGGAACACAAAGCAAAGAACCCATGATTCCTGGGGCAAAGGATTACAACTGAAACATAAAATAGACCACCTGAGGTCTGCAAGCAAAAGCTGATGAGACTTTCTTTGGGAAATTAGGATATTCAAAAGCACCTATGTGTACGGGAGAATGGAGAAGGTCATGTGCATGGCCAGAGCAACATGCATGTAACTGAGAAGACTCTAAGCTTCCACCTCAAGCTGATCACTATATGGTGAGTGCAAGCCTGGCTAAATATTAAAGGACTGCTGTGACACAGAGCCATTCTGCAAAGGTAGGAAGAGATTTTGGTTTTGAGGGTAGAATCTATATAGATACACAGGGGTATGAGACATAGGAAGAGAATAAATATGCTACTGATGATCTTTAGTTAAACTTTGAAGTATTTCTGGGATAAAACCTTACTGAATTGGTAAAATTAAACTGAGATATTCAGTTTCATCAAATTATGAAGCAGAGGCATTATAGCATCTGATTAAAAAGCTAAGGCTCAGGCAAGATGGACCTGAGTACATGTTCTACCATTTATCTGTTCCGTTATATAACTCCTCAGTATCTGGTTCCTCACATGCAAAATGGAAACAATTTCTACCAAAAAATGTAGTTAGGAAGACTAAATGAGATAAATGAATGCAAAGTGTTTAGTGTAGTATACAGCACCATGTAAGTCCTCAATAAAAGTTTGCTATCATTTTTATAAACACTTTAATCAATATATTTATAATACTGGTTCCAGCAGAGGAATAAGGGGCTATTAATTCTATATAAAGAGAATATACTTACTTATAACTTAAAGAATTAAAAATTATAACATTTTCTTTTTAGTAATTAAAAACCATTATTTCTGAAAAACTTTTTTACTTAACAAAAGCTTTATGAATTATGCAAGGATGGTGTATAAGACCTGTGCAGCCCTTACAATATCCCTCCTGACAATGATTATATTAAACATCCAATATGATATAAAGAAAGACAATGGGAATACAGTAAATTTTTAAAAATTACACTCTTGAAATATAAAGTCATATAATCTGTGACCTTAAGATATGTAAATGTTTCTTAGAGTTATGATAAAGAATTGAAACTATAGTTAATCTATTAATAAATTAAAACACATGATGACATATAGTATTACACATATTATCAATAAAACATTATCATTAATGATTTTGCAACTAAGTGGAAATAAGGACTGATTTTGAAAATAATCACAAGTAGAACTATCCAATTTAAGTTAACATGTGCTATGGTTTGAATATGTCTCCCAAAAAGCATGTATTGGAAACTTGATCCCCAATGCAACAGTGTTGGGACGTGGGGCCTAACGAGAGGTGTTCAGGTCAGGAGAGCTCCACCCTCGTGAATGAATTAATGCTGATTATAAAAGGGCTTAATGCTGCAAGTTCAATCTCTTGCTCTCTCTCACGTGCACTCTCTTGTCTTTCCACCTTCCACCATGAGATAATGCAGCAAGAAGGCCCTCATCATATGCTGGCACCTTGATACAGGACTTCCTATACCCCAGAACTGTCAGAAATGAGTTTATTTTCTTTATAAGTTACCCAGTTTGTGGTATTCTGTTACATCAACATAAAACAGACTAAGATAACATGTAATAACACACAAATGCAAATATTTCTGTTTATTATGATTGTCATTTCTCCAGGTACTCTATGGATTTAAAGCTGCTTATGTCTCAGTATAAAAACAAAGTAGGTCAGAATCAATCAAGAACATGGGATGCTAAGGCAAAACTAACCTCTTTGGGTCCTAACATCCACATTTATTATAACAGAGGGTAGGATCAGACCACATCTGTTAATCATCCAAACACCTGGGAACAGTTATGTAGGTAGGGTCTGTGTGTGTGTGTGTGTGTGTGTGCGTGTGTGTGTGTGTGTGTGTGTGTGTGTGTGTGTGTGTGTGTGTGGCGGGAAGAGAAGGGAGAGATTGAGATATCCATAGGTAAGATCCAGGATTCTACTTTAAAAGGTTTCCTAGATTATTCTGATTATCCAGAGACCTTCTCTATTCTAAAATAATAAGCTCCCACTGTGCTGAAAGTGACTGTCTCTTAATATAGACGGCAATTTAATTTGCCCCAAATGGGGAGATTTTTAAGTATTTTATATGCCCTCATTTACTAATGGCAAATGCCAAGGCATAAGCTAAGATCTCATTTTCCAGCGGTAGTAGTAGACTACAGTGAGCCATGCCAACTCTACAACTCCATGTTATCCTAAAATGACTAGTAAAATGTACTGTTTAGGCCGGGCGCGGTGGCCCACACCTGTAATCCTAGCACTCTGGGAGGCCGAGGTGGGAGGATTGTTTGAGATCAGGAATTCGAGACCAGCCTGAGAGTGAGAGTGAGACCCTGTCTCTTAGTAGAGAAAAATTACAGGAGGTAGGGTGGAGGGGTGGATGGATTGTGGCATGGGCCCTTGTAGTCCCAGCTACTCAGGATGCTGAGGCAGGACGACTGCAGTCTGCCTGGGCAATAGAGAGAGAATCTGTCTTTAAAAAAAAAATAATAATAATACTATTTATTAGGGGAGGTGTAGTCTTCAGATGCCAAGCAGAACACTTACTGGCCTGCGTGGTCCTCCCATAAACCACCTGGACCTCAAAAGTACCTTCCTACAAAAGCATTATAATAATGCCAATGCTGAAATTTAGACAATTAGAAAACATATTTAGAGGAAGTAGTAAACAACAAAGTAAACCATGAGAAGAACTTGCTGGGAAGTAAACATGTTGACAAAAAATACTTGAAAATATTTCTTTAAACTTGGAGAAATAGTATTAAGGCCAAAGATGATTAATTATATAATTTTCCTTCACTACATTTCTACATTTTTATCCTAAAATACATGTAACAATTTGGTTTAAACTTTGGCTGACTGACATTTGGGATTTTGCAACTAGTCCTACAAAAGCTTAAATAAAACACATACCCCTCAAAAAAATACATCAGATTTTCAAAAAGAATCTAATTGATACTTAGAGAATTCTAACATTAAATTATCTGTTCAGTGCCTAAATAAATATATGTAACAAAAGTAACATACATATTATTTGCTAAACAAAATACAGTATACTTGGGACTGAAGTTCTATTTCATTTTCTACAAATCTTTCAAATAATATGTATAGAATATATTAATCAAAATTATTCCTTTTCTTCAATGTATTAACAAAGGAAACATCTTTTACTACAGAAAAGATTACTTTGGACACTACACATTTTAACTGTTGATTACAATCAGTGCTAGATCCCTCTTTTAAGATTAGTTTAACATCTAGTGGACAAGACTTCATAAAATATAAAGGCATCCATTAACCTCAAGTACTTCACTTTATAAGTTAATATTAGATATCTCCCATTTAGGTACCTGAAAAATTCAATTTAGAACCATTTGAAGGATATAAATTACCATTGATGAACCTAGGGAGCTAATCCTATTTACATTTTTTAAATGATAGCTAACTGAACAAGTTCTTCTGACAAAGATATACTTAAAAAGCATAATGGGTATTTTAACTATAAAGTCTCAAAAGCCTAGATAAATATTCTCAAACACATCTTTAGTATTACAAAATATTTACTAGTCCAAATCACATTAAAATATAGTAATACAAAATCCTCAGATACAATATCAAAATTTTAAAAAATGTTTACCAATTCCTTCACCTAAAAAATTCCAAAATTATTTTAATTGATTTATACAAATGTTTTATAGATTATTTTTGCTATGATGTTAAAGAATTATTGTACTAAAATACGGTTTTCAGAAAAAAAATTCTAAATCCATGAACTCATTTATATTTATCATTTTATTGCAATATATAATTATTTATTAATAGAGGTGATTTTTTAAACCTAGTAGTAACTAGAAATATGTAAAAATAATGGGCACTCCTTTAAACCTGCTAGGAAATGTGCAATGTTGTACAAAATCCTTATAGAGTATAAAATATATCATTCAAAGTAGTTATCACTTACTGAACATTTTATCCAAACTAGCAAATTATTAGTTATCTAGACACACTGTAAGTGGGCCCTAATTAATAAATGCATTTTCTAATTCAAACTTCTAGTCATGCATCTAAATCACGTAATCATTTTTCTAGGATTATTTTTCTAGTAATGTGTTAAACACTTCCAATACTTGAGTGCTAATGTATAGTTGTAAGCAAAAGCTCAAAACCAATCCCTAATACCTAAGTTTGTTGAATGTCTGGCAGAGGAGAGAGATAGTGAAAGCAATGTACAATGACAACTTTGGAAAATGTTATACAGTGTAGTTACACACCTTGCTATAATAACATATGGAGGGGGTGGTCACTGACCATACAGAAGGAGCAGTCCATTAGATATCAACATGTGCCAAGATTCTGTAGGGGTCATGTTAAGGATTTCATCTTTATCCTAAGATTAACAGGAAGTCAGTGAAGGAAAAGTTTTAAGCAGAAATATAACATAATAAGATTAGTTTTTAAATGGTTTCAGGGTAATTTGTGGGTGAGTATAGGAAGAAAGGGGGTAGATAGAGGGAGACTGGATAAGCAGCTTTGCGGTAGTACAAGGCAAAAAATAATGATAGAATAGCTATGAATATTGATGATACTATCATCAGACCATCTTAAGTATGGCAATTTACCATTTTTAAAGCCCTTTAATATTTTAATCTCATTTGAATCATTCATTCATTCAATGAAAATTTACTGATTTTCTACTAGATACGAGGCACATAGTTCCAGTTCTAAGAATTTTGTACTACAAAGAACAAAACAGAATGAAGTGGAGAGGCAGAGGAGAAAACACAAGAAAATAAATTCATATTTAAGGTAAGAGATAATTACAAGAACTATACAGAAAATACAGCAGAATAACGTGACATTTAGAGACTGAGAGAGAGGGTGCTAGGTGATGTCTGACTTGAAATTTTAATGACAAGAAAAAAAAATCAGCCATGTGAACCTCTAGGGCAAAGGGCACAACATGCGAAGGCCTTACAGCATAAGTCAGCTTTTAGGAAAGAAAGTAAGGCCTAAGTGGCTGGAGGATTAGGGGCAGATGAATATGAGACAAAGACTGCAGGATAAGGAGCGGCTATAGAATTTAGGGCTTTAAAGGGAGGAAGTCTTGATTTTACAAGTACAATGAGAAACCACTGAAAAAATTTTAAAATGATGAAAAAAACCAAGGCTGTTCTGACTGCTATATGAAGACTAGATTGAAAGGGGGCAAGAGAGAAGCAAAGAGATGAGTTAGGATGATACGGATCATGGATAATATGACAAAATGGGAAGAGAAAATTGCATATTTAATTCTAAGATATTCTAAACAGGATCTGATTTGAAATTATTCCTATGGTGAGAAAAATAAATAACTGTGTTCCTAATAGTTTATTTCCATTCACAGTGAAGAATTATTTTAATTTGATTATTAATAATTTTACTTACACAACTTCTACATATGTCAGAAATTAACTTGGTTTCTAAATAAGGCTGACATCTGTATCTCACACACACACACACACACACACACACACACACACAAAAACATGGAAGAAAAAATAAAATAGCACATCACAAATTAGTAGGATTTCCAGTCCCATCTATGAGGAACACCACTCATAGCATCTCTTTCCCACTGACTACAGTTAAAAAGTCATGACAAAACACACAAAAGCAACTACTTAAAAGATTCTAAAAAGTAAATAACAGGAGGCATAGTGGAGAAGAAGTCAGTGGTGGTGAGTTTTCTATTAATTTTTCTCTGCCAGGCTGAATCTGAGAACTAAATAGCAGAAAGAGAGAGCAAAAACTCCAAAAGAATATCATTTTTTTGGGACTGGACAAAGGAGCCACTGTGACCCAGAAAGTGTGGGGAGAATCCTTACTTTTTTGCTTCTTTTTTTCAATTCCAACCTTGTGACAAGGCCAGGTCTAGTTTTGGAACTACACTGCTACAGTGGGTTGGTGGTAGCAGCGGTGAGTGCACCTAAAACTCTATCTTTCTTTTGACTGAATCCAAATTTTACAGAACAAATTCTTTTATTAAAAGGGGTGCAGCAAAGAGAGATGAAAACCATCTTGCCTCCTGTGGTGCCTAAAAAAGAACAATCTTGAAATCAGAATGCCATGGGTCTCCCACCCGCCAAAAATTTACAAATTTGCTTGTAACAAAGGCTGAGTGGAACTTCCCAAGGCAAACTGGAAGTGTTTCTTGGGCAGCTGTTGTCACTTTGGCTAAAGAAAATTCTTTAAAATTATACTTTGCAACACAACTTCTTTCCTTAGGTCAACAAACTTTTCTCCAGGAGGTAATAGTGTACACTCTTTAAATGAATAGAAAAATAGAAATATGTAGTAAAGAAAACAAACTATTAAAAAGAACCAAATGGAAATTTTAGAACAGTATCTGAAAGGACAATATCTGAAATTTTTAAAATTCATCTGATGGGCTCTACAACAAAATGGAGATGACAGAGGAATGAGTCAGTGAACTAGAAGATAGATCAATAGAAGTCATACAATCTCAAGAACAGAGAAAAACATTATAAAAAATAAAACGAAGATAGCCTCAGGGACTCATGGGACAATATAGACTCCTAATAAATCTTCAAAATCCAAAGCCTTTTCAAACATTATCAGAATCACATTACACAAATCATCAATGTAATCTAATTATCTTCTCATTAGTTGCATTCAAATACAGTTACAGCCTAAAGAGTAGATGTAAATATTACCTAAATAAAAAATGAGATTATAACAGAATGTGTAAATTAATTTAACCCACTCTAGTATTCATTTATATTTCATTTCTTGGATATACTTTATGTTTCCAGCTGTAAAAGCAATACATATAAATTAAAAACTTGTACACTTAAGACAAATTATTAAGACTAAAAACTAATTAGCAAAAAGAGAAAGAAGAAGAAGAAAGAGAAAGGAAGAAAAAGACAAAAAGGAAAGGAAAACAATCCATAATGTAGTCACTAGGGGGAAAACATTTTTCCTTTGTCTTTTTTCTGTAAAATTGAAATCATATACTATACAAACAATTTTGAGTTTTATCATTTCATTGCATTATATGTATAAGCATTTCTCCCAGATTATTTAAAAACCTTTTTACAAAGGAATCTTAAATGGCTGCATTACATAGTAACCAATGCATGTTCTATCATTTATTTCACCATTTTTCTATCACTAGATACTTCTTTTATTTAAAATATTTAACTGTTCTAAATGACATTATGATAAATATCTTTGTGCATAATCTTTCCATGGCTGCCTTAAGATACATAAATAAATTGGTTGGTCAACGGGTATTAACAAATTATAAAACCGATACAAATTGATAAAAATTATAAAACTAATATATAATCATTGTAGAAAATTTTCAAATGCAGATTCATACATTAAACAAAATAAAAAGCCACACGTAATTCTAACATTGTAAGCATTTTAACAGATTTCCTCAAATTTTAAATATACACTATATATGTTCTATTACATAATTTGAATATAACATATAATTTAATACTACTGTAAAACAACTTTCAATGGATACATAGAATTTTATACACTAGCAGATCTTTAGGGCATAGAGAAAATCATTATATACTATCAGTAAGTAAATGTATTGCTACTGCTAATCACCCCCCAGCATCCTATATAGAATTATTTGTGTGAGAAATAACTTGATTGAAAGTTAATCCCTGAAATGTGAGCATCTGTATTTTGTGACCCCTGACTTAGGTATTTCACAATACTGCCTACTGCCCCAAATCTGTTTTCTCCTTATTGCTTAGGCATATGGCAACTCAGCTATAGACTATATTCCACCTACTTTATCCCTAGATATAGCCCTGTATGAACAAGTGATAGGGGTACATTCTGTTTTAATTGTTAAAAAAAAAAACAAAAAACTAATTCCTTGTATTAGTTTTCTTTCTCTTCCATGAACTAGAACAGTGGTCAATACCAATGGCTAAATTAGGACAATGGCCTCTTTTCATATGACCTGTAGGCCAAGAATAGTTTTTATGTTTTTAAAGGTTAAAAACAAAAAAAAAGGCGGAGACAGGAGAAAGAGGAGAATATTCAATGAAGAAGACCCGCAAAGCACTTAATGCAGCAACAAAAATAAACACATGGGATCTGATCAAATTAAAAAGCTTCTGCACAGCCAAAGAAACTATCATAAAATAATATTTTGAATTCTGGATTTCAACATCCAAATTACTATCTGGTGCTCCACCTCTGTAACTTCCTTGCAGATAGAGACAGTAGGAGTTTCTGAGTAAATACTTGTGGTTAAATTCACTGGTAAAGATTTTTATTGAGGAATAAATTAGCAGAAAAGATATTTAAATATCCATTTATTCTTTCCCAAATTGCTTTAAGTTTTGGGCTTAAGAATATGAGCTGACAAACAGTTACCATTTAATAAAAACCAAATATCAATTCATTGTTCTAGCTGAGGAACTGGGAAATTTTTTTCTGTAAAGGGCCAGATATTAAATATTAATGGTTGTGTGGGCCATATGGCTCTGTTGCAGTTAATCTGCGGTTGTAGTATAAAAGCAGCCATAGACAATAAGTAAATGAATGGATGTGGCTATGTTCCAATAAAACTTTATATCTGGACACTAATATTTGAATTTCATGTACTTTTGAAGTGCCATGAAATATTATTCTTCCTTTTATTTGTTTCTACCATTTAAAAATGTCAAAATCATTCCATCTTCTTGGCCATTCAAAATCTAGTGAGGAGCTAAATTCATCCTGCAGGCCATAGTATGATGACCTAGTTTCAAGCTATTATCTTTAATGCCTATTTTGTGCAAATCCAGTAGCTTTTATAGCTCTTTTCTTCTTTCACCTGAATTTCATCACTAAGTGGTGGACATTTGGGAAAGAAGCATAAGTGGTTCCTTTCTGTTATCTCCTTCCTACTCAGCTTCATGTTGGCCCCAGCATTATTGCTTTACTTTGCTTCTGTTTTTCCTCAGAATTTCATCCTTTAACCCAATAACAATGTTGGCTACACACACACACACACACAGAAGTGGGTTAAGAGAAAGAGATTGAGATAACCATCTTTCTTTATTACTATAAGAAACTAAGATGGATAGGTCTATTAACTTTTTGAATTTTGAGACCTCAGACAATGAATAAAGGCAGTCCCTTTATAAGGGAAGAAGGCAATATGTCCTAATCACAGGACTGTGGATTTCAAAGTCCAAAAACATTCGAATATCCATTCATGAAGATTCTAACATTTGGTGGGACTTAGCTATTTCTCATGTTGTGAGAACTCATGTTCTTTTCAGAACTTGGGTCCAGGCATTTGTGAACTGAGAATTCTAATCCATCACTGCACTAATTCTCTTAGCCTCCTAGGCTTTACTTTTCTGAAATAAGGCCAGCCCACATATCTTGCTGCCTTAGCAAGTGTTTTTGAGGAAATGAGGAGAAGGTGTGTGAACTTCACCAAAATATTTGCCAAAACACATTGTTCCTTTGCACCTCATGTCATATTTGCATAAAACTAAATAATCTGATGCCAACAGGGTTTTGTTGTCGAAACTACAAGCCAGGCTGGGTGCGGTGGCTCACACCTGTGAACCTAGCACTCTGGGAGGCTGAGGCGGGAGGATCGCTTGAGGTCAGAGTTTAAGACCAGTCTGAGCAAGTGGGAGACCACTTTTCTACTAAAAATAGGAAAAATTAGACAGGCATGGTGGTGCATGCCTGTAATCCCAGCTAGTCAGAAGGCCAAGGCAGAAGGATCGCTTGAGCCCAGAAGTTTGAGGTTGCTGTGAGCTAGGCTGATGCCACAGCAGTCTAGCCCAGGCGTCAGAGTGAGACTCCGTCTCAAAATAAATAAATAAAATGAAAAATAAATAAACTACAGGCCATTCGTAGAGGGTTAAGCCTCACTCACTTTTTGACACATTCTTAGTAAAATAGAATTAAAGTAAATCTGTGGGGAAAGCAGACACAGTTGCTTCAGGCTGGGCCACATTACTGGGGTCATGATGAGTGCCAGCGTCTGGTCCTCAGCTTAACAAATTCAGAAAGTTGATTTTTATGGCATTCGCACAGAGGTGATCAGGCTTCAGGGGACTGACTCATTCTAACCAAATTTACAGGAGACTGACTGATTAAATGGAAAGCCAATTGATTGATTTACACTGAGAAATGGAGCTGCCAGCCAGCCAGCACATTCTCTGCCAAAAGAAAAGATAACTTGGAAAGCCAAATTAAAGTCCAAAGGTTGTTTGAAGAGTATGGAAATCAGGACAAGAGTTGTTATATGGCTTCAAAGGATAGTCACCAAGCTATGGCAGTCTAATGAGTTCTACTTCTCTGCTGCAGTTACAGACCTTCCTAGCAGATCCCAGGACTTCTGTTGACTGATCAGGGACCCCTCTCTCATGGCCACTGCTAGAGACACACTGACTATGTCTTACTCTGCAGCTCTCCTTTCTCAAGTCTTTAAGAAAACTGTACGCTATGAAACATAGCCTAGGACACACAGAGGTAACATTCTGCTGCCACCACCCAATGGACCAAATATTTTTATATCAATGTCCACTCCTCTTTCCCTGAGCTGTTTGTCCTATAATCTTGGTCTATTCTTTGAAAATTTCCTTCCCCTTCTTGCTCTAACTGAAACTCTGCCCTCCCCTGAGAACAACATTCTTCCCCTGTTGCTTTCTAATGTGGTGGCTGTTTTTTTTTTCTACCAAACCCCCCATACTACTGGATTTGGAAGTGGGGTAGGTGGCCTTCTGTTCTCCATTGCCATTTACAGACCATTCTTCCTCCCTTTACCACAACACTTTAGTATGATACCATGCCATCAGACCAGACCACTTACTACCCCGTCCCTGTTACAGTCATTCACAGATCCCAGATTTCTTGAGCATTTTAGCTCTTGGCACACTTTCACTTTCTCCAACACTACATCTGCCTTAATTCTTAGCCATTTTAATAATGCACACAGAGACTCCTACCAGCACCCTGGACTCTCAGTTCCTTGACCTCCTCTCCTCAAATGATCTTGCCCATCCCTCCTTCTTCTCCAGCTGCTCACTCCTGTGACCATACCTTAGACCTGATCATTACCAGTAACTGTGCCTCCCTCCATGATCTGAATTTTATGCATCCCACTATCCCACCATCACTTCTTATTTGTCCACTCACTCCCTCTAATACCCCATCTTCAGCAACCCTTCAATCCTATCAGGACCTATGATTCATTGAGCTTATCACCTTTTCACTATTTCTTATCCCTCATCATCTTCGCTTCCTTCATTACACAGCTTTGATTCCATGGCCCATAGCTAAAATTTCTCTCTTGAATATACCCATGACTCCCTTGTCCCTTGTCTTGTTTCATCATACCCATCTGGCAGAGTCTCCCCCCTTTTTTAATAAGCTTTTCTGCCTCCTCTGAACCTGCACCTGTGCAGCTAAATGCACCTGGGGAAAACACACTACATGCCTAATGGTCTCACTTGAAATTCATGACTGGTATCTTCAAGTGGGCACTTAATGATACTCAGTCATTTTATTACATTTGCTAACTCAATTATTCTCTCACTCTTCTAAACGAATAATACCTTACCTTCTTCTTCAACCCTCAGCTCCTCCCTCATCCTCAAAAAACAAGGATGACCTTGTTTATTTCTCTAGAAAATAGAAGCAATCAGCTGAGAAATTGTTGCCCATACTCCCACCAGCAGCTGACCTCCATCTGTGTGCACACATTGCCCTCCCTCCTGTTACCCTTGATAAATGGTCTGTGCCCCTAGTTAAGGCCAACCAGCCACTTGTGCACTCAATCCCATCCCATTTCACCTACTTCAAGACAATCTTCTAGCAATTTTCTTCTCTCTCTCTCCTACATCATCAATTTTCCCATCTTTACTGGATAATCTTATCAGTATACAAACATGTTGTTTCTCCCATCTTAAAACATGCTTTTAATCTTTCACCCTCTTTTTACTATCCATTTCTCTCTTCCTTTTTACAGAATAACTCCACAGAAGTATTGCACACACTCATCATCTTAAATTACTCTCCACCAATTCTCTTTTACACTTATTCCATTCAGGCTTCCCCCCCACCACCACTTCCCTGAAACTACCCTTGTCAAGGTCACCAATGACCTCCACCTTGCTGATGCCAACAGTCATTTCTCAATCCTCATTGTACTTGATTTATCAGCAGCATTTGACACTGTATATCACTTCTTCCTCCTGGAAATATTTACTTCAGTTGGTCTCCTGGACTCACTTCTGTCCTGGACCTCTTTCACCTCACTGACCCATCTTTCTCAGTTTCCACTGCTGCTTCATCCTCACTCCCTCGCCTTTCAATATATTAGGATTCCCTGTGGCTCATGTCTTAGTCCTTTATTCTTTCTCTACACTCATTTCCTTAGTGATCTCATCCAGGCTCATGGCTTCAAATACCATCTACACACAACTCCTCAAGTTATACCTCCAGCCCAGATCCCTTCCCTGAATTTCATATTTGTGTGTTCAGCTGCCTACTTCAGAGCTCCACTGGGGTATATATTGAACATCTCAAGATAAACATGTACAAGATCCACCTTTTGGCATGCCCACTGTTAAAACATGCTTTTCCTGTAGACCCACCATGTCAGTAAATGGCATCCCAACGCTTCTGGTGGCTCAGGTCCAAAACCTTGATGTCACTTTTGATTCCTTTCTTTCTCACATGCTCCACATCCAATTTATCCAAAAATTC
Organism: Lepilemur ruficaudatus; assembly: GCA_963574885.1. Classification (NCBI taxonomy): domain Eukaryota; kingdom Metazoa; phylum Chordata; class Mammalia; order Primates; family Lepilemuridae; genus Lepilemur; species Lepilemur ruficaudatus. The sequence goes on along the minus strand of CAUYRT010009016.1, from coordinate 10,228 downwards.
TGTTGACTCTCCTCCAAAATATAACTAGACTCTAACCCCTTCCCATAACCTCCCCTGCTATCACCCTGGTCCAAATCACCATCATCTGTTGCCTAGATTGTTGCAATAGCCTCCTACCAGGTTTCCCTGAAACACTTGCTCCATTACAGTTTATTTTGAACACAGCATCCAGCATTGGTTCTGTTAAAATGAAAAATCAGGACAAGTCACACCTCTGCTCAAAACTTTCCAATAGCTTCCCCTCTCCCTTAAAGTCAAAACCAAAGTCCTTGCAATGACTTACAATTGGGCACCACCTTTCATCACATCTTTGACCTCATTCACTTTATTTCAGCAACCCTGGCCTCTTTGTTCTTTCTCCAACCTATCAGACATCCTTGGAGACTTTGTCCCAGTTGTGTTCTCTGCCTAGAGTGATCTTCCCCTCACTCCCTCACCTCTTTCAGGCTCTGTATCCATGACTATACTATTTTAAATTGTTCTACATACACATAGCATTCTCTGTATACTTCCCTGTTTTATTTTTCCTTATTTTGTTTAAGTGCCCTATCTTTATTTCATTTATCACCATGATACAAACTATATATTTCACCTATTTGTCTTGTTTACTGTCTTTTCCCTACACAACCCTACCCCCCCACACATACACTAAAATATAAGCTAATTGAGGGAAGGAGGTTTTGTCTGTTTCATTCACTTCTGTATCCTCAGGACCTAGAAGAATACCTGGATCACAGTAGGTGCTTAATAAATATACTTAAGGGGAAAAAAGAGGAAATAAGGAATGCTTAAAGAATGTTTAAAGTTATGTCTGTTTTGTCTCTATGGGAAATTTTAAAACTTGAATTAAATCAATTGCTTGGAATTAGGAATATATTTTGTCATAGAAATAATGATTGCTATTAAATGTAATACCTCTCTAAATGCAATGTGGTATCTTGGATTGGATCCTGGAACACAGAAAGGACATTAGTAGAAAAACTGGCAAAATCCTAATAAGGTCTACAGTTTAGTTAATACTAATATATCAGTGTTGGCTTTATAATTGTGACAAATGTATCATGGTAATGTAAGATACCATGGTAATGTAAGATACATGAGGAGAAAACGGTTAATGGGTAATAGGAACACTCTGTATTATCTTTAGAAATTTTCTACAAATTTAAATTTATTCAGTAATTTTTTTGAAGTGTAGGGTATATATATGGGGGACAGAGTAATGGCCCTCCAAAGATGTCTACCTCCTCATCCTCAGAACATGTTAGGTTACATGTGAATATGTTAGGTTACATGGAAAAGGAGAATTAGATTGCAAATGAAATTAAGGTTGCTAATAAACTGGATTTAAATGGGGGGATTGTCCTGAATTATCCAGGTATATACAATATAATCACAAGCGTCCTTAAAAGTGGAAGAAGAGGGCAGAAGGAAGTCATAGGGAGATGTGACTGTGAAAGAATGGTGAAAGAGATGCAATGTTGTTGGCTTTGAAGAGGGTGGAAGGAGCGAAGGAATGCAGCAAGTCTTTAGAAGCTGAAAAAATACAAGGAAACAGATTCTCTCCAAGAGCCACCAAAAGGGAACACAGCCATGTCAACACCATGATTTTAGCCCAGTGAGGTCCAAGTTGGACTTCTACAGAATTGTAAGATAAATTCGTGTTGTTTCAAGGCACTAAGTTAGAGACAATTTGTCATGACAAAAATATGAAACTAAATATATATAATTTCTAGTCATTACCACAACCCAGAAAGGTAGGCATCATCTCTATCTTATAGAAGAGAATACTGAGCCTTAAACGAAGGTCACACAGCAAGTAAATGGCAGAGCTATGACCCAACCCATGTTCTGAATCCTAGTTTCATGCTCCGTTATTGACCTGCTGCCTCCCTGGCTAGGGTCCAAGAAGTAGCCCACAAAACCCTATTTAACCCATGCAATGGCCAAAATATCATATGTTTGCAAGTTTTGAAAACTAAGTTTTGAAAAACAAAAGTGACTGTGAAGCCACTTTTTAATTTAAACATCAAAAAGTGTATTTTAAAATGATATACGTAGATACCTTTTTAATACATACGCACCAGTTCTCTGTCATGTTCTAATACCAGAAAATGAAATGCCTACTTGCGTAAGTAGGGTTTGTTTATCTTGAAGACTGGTGCTTGAGGTAAATCAGATTTAATTAAGAAAAATAAGCAGGTAGATAGAGATGTCTGCAGAGAAGCGAAGGTGACTTTAGGTTATTTTCCAGGACTTTAGAGATTGAGGGCACTGTTGGTCTTGTTTTTTTGTTTTTTTTTTAATGTCTAATTTTACTTCAAAGCTTATGGATACGGATGCATCACTAGCACTGCTCTTACCTAGCCTTGATCAGGATTGTTTTCAGATCACAAAAGAACATTGCTTTCACTCAGAAACAAACAAACAAAAAAAAATTGCCCAAGCCTCAAAGCAAAATTTCATAATCCATTTTGTTTACTCTCTTTCTCCTAGTTTCGTGGTATCTCACTGTGTCTTTGTCTTGGGCTCTGTATTTTTCTGTCTCCACTTAAGATATGGGCAATATGTATTTAGAGTTGACAAAGTACTTTCTTCTCCATTAACTCGGTTTGATTTTGCTGTTCTCAAAAACCCTTTGAGGTAGGCAAGGCAGGTATTACTAGTTACATTTTATGGATAAGGAAATGAAAACTCAGAGACATGAAGCAAGGACACAAAACCAAGAGAGTATGAGTCAAGGTTGAGTGCTGTTTCCACCACACCCTGCTACTTTGGAGCCATAGTCCCTAAGGAGATGCTGTATCCAAGGGGAAAAACTTGGAGGAAGGGAAAACCGGGAGACGAATGCTGCTACTATTCCTATAGAGCATAGAGGCCAATCATCTATGCCACTCACTGACGGTTGATGAGGAAGAGGGGTGCCAAATGGAATGGGAAGGAAAGGTGACTCACAGGTGGTAGCATCAGAGAGGAAAGTATAAATGATGTTCATAATTTGGGAATTTGTAAATTGAGGCTGGACTGTCTGAGAAAATCCTAATGCACAAACTATACACAAGCTATATAAATTTCATATTTGACTCAAAGTGATCTCCCCTAGTTTCTCTTTCTATCCCATCCTTGCTTCCAATTATAGTCTAACACCAGCTCCCTTGGGCATTGGGGAAACAAAGGCATTTAGGTCTGAACCCCACATTACTCCACAGTCCCAGCAACCCAAAGTCTGACTGAGAAGTGTCTCTGTATTGTGCTCACTGAGATGTCTAAACCAAGCACTGTTCACCTTTCAGGCCCCCATGCCATGGTCAGTTAACAAGGCTGCCCCAAGGCAGCCCCAAGGCTGTCTCATCCTTTCTGAGATGCTTAGATATTATATGTGCCTCAAATTTACAAAATCTTCTTCCTTCCTGCACTATCTCCCCACCAACACCCACCCCCAACCCCAACAAAAAATTCTTCCTAACACAATGTAGTCATCAGCTTTCCTGGTAGCAAGAAGCTCTTACATTTCTAGACCTTACTATATTTTACAAACAAACATTGACACGTCTTCAATGTAATTATATTTTAGTTATTTTTGTGTACTCAATTGAGGCTTCCTTTCTATCTACAGTATGACTTAAGAAGGGCTTGTGACCTCAGGATCATGATATCATATGTTTACTCTTATATTTATAAAATCCTGCCTGAAAAATATAAGAGATAATCCCTATCAAAAGCATTTAGCACAGTGCTTGGTGATTATTATTATTTCCTAATAATATTTCTTTAATATCATGTCACCATGCATAGCTAGGTTCATAGATTCATGTAGGGTGTTTTCTTCCTGATGACATGTATAAATAATTCATTAATTATTTTTATTTCAAAATTAAATTTAATATGAGGATTCCAAGTACCACACAGAATCACTTCAGTTATCTTGAGTTTGAGCTTCCAGCAGCTTTAAACATCTGGAACAAAGCTCTGTAACCCAGAAAGAAATGAGAAAGCCTATGAGCATTGACAGCAATAACCATCCAAAAGCCTTCCTCCAACCTATGGATGATAATGTGTTTCATTCTATTGGCTTCACAAGTGTGATGGTTAGTTTCATGTGTCAGCTTGGCTAGGCTACCATCCCCAGTTATTCCATAAAACATTAATCTAGGTGTTGCTATGAAGGTCTTTTATAGATGTGATTAACACCTACAGTCAGTTGACTTTAAGTAAAGGAGATAGTCTTTGATCACCTGGCTGGGCTGTATCCAATCAGTTGAAAAGTCTTAAGAGCAAAACAGGTTTCCCTAAGAAAAAGAAATTCTACCTATGGACTACAGCAGCAGCTTTTTCCCAAGAGTTTCCAGCGTAACCTTTTTGATGGCTTGCCCTAGAAATTTCAGACTTTTCTAGTCAACATCCACAATCATGTAAGCCAATTCATATATATATACATCATATTCAAAAATACATTACAAGGGAGCCAAGAAAGGCGATGCTTGTAGCTGACAAGCCAATAAGTGAAGTTAGGAGGAAGAGAGATGCCAGAGGCATCAAATCATCATAAAAAGGTTAACTAACATTCAGTGTAGTGAAGACATCAATATGGAATACAACGGTTAAAAGAGAAAGTTTAAATTATCTGGAAAATTAAGTGTTATGTAACACTCTAATCTCCAAAGATGTAATTCTAAAGATTTGGAAGTTTGCTTTCAAAATTCTGTTTGTGTTCACTCACAAAAATATACATTAAATGAAAGCCCAAGTTAGGAACTTGGGGAATCATTCCAGGCTTTGTAAGCTAAGTAAGTTATTTTATTCTTTATTCTAAGACAAAGAGCATGCCATCAAAGGATTTCATGCAATGGGGTGGCATGATCAGAAGTGTATATCAAAACTATCACTCTGCCTACTGGGTGGAGATCAAACTAGAGGGAGAGGAGAGTGGAAGTGGAGAGACCAATTAAGAAACCTGCAATGGTCCAAGCCAGGTAAGAACAGATTGTGGCTGGGACTAGGGTTATAGCAGTGGCAATAAAGAGAAGTGGGCAGATATGGCCATATTTTGCAGGTGGGGGTGATGGTTGGGACTTCCTGAGGGACTGGCTATGAGGGTGAAAGAGTGGGTTGTGTCAATGATGACTGCTAGGTTTCTGGCTTATGGAATAAGATAGATGGCAGTGTCATCAGCTGAAACAGAAAATACTGGGCACAGGCCAGGTTTGGTTGAAGGGGAAGGTGGAGAGAGAGAGAGAAGAGCATGAGTTGTTTTTAAGACCTGTTTCATTTAAGATTTCTGGGACCCATCCAACAGGAAATGTCAAGCTGACAGCTAGATGTATAGGTCCAAATCTCAGAGCAGAGTTCCGATCTGAAGATACAAACATGTGAGTCATCTGCCCATAGGTGGGAATTGAAGCAGAGGCTGAAAATGAAATCACCTAAGGAGAGGGTGTAGAGTGAGAAAAGATGAATATCCTAGGATCAAGCACTGAGGAAGCGCAATATTTAATGGCTGGATACATGTATCTGCTTTTTATATAAGGTCAATAAACATTTAGTGAACTACCTTATAAAACGGATTCTGATACACCTATTGTTGTGGACTGGGTCTATAGAGATCCCAAGCTCAAATCTTTTAAACATTGCAGTGGATTCCTGAAATATCCTTCAACCCCTGGGCACTAATCCAGCCTTCCCCACAGAGAGCTGAGAGATTGCTGCCAAGTGGTACTGAGCTTCATTCAAGCTGAATCTCTTTCTGTGTTACTTCTACAGCCCAGGATACAATCCACACCAGCTAGTTCACTCATGCACTTTCTTTACGCCCTTCCAAATTACACCCTGTACCAATGGAATTAGATAGCTAGATTCTTGATATTGGGATTTAAAATAACATTAGTTCTTTTCATTTACATTTAGTAAAATGCACATTGGCATTGTATAAAACTGCTTTGACCACACTCCCACCACCTAATCAAATATTTATTGAATATCTACTTTTTGTCTAGCCCTGTAGGAAATAGGAGAGAAGTAAAAGACATAGTCTCTACCCTTGAGGAACTTTCAGTTTATTTAGAGAGACAAGACCAATACCCATGACACAAGTAATGAAAAAGAAGACCACATGAATCAAGTGTATATTGCACAGCGTAGGCACTAAGGTCTATTAGAGTTCAGAGCCAGGAGCTCCAATTCACATCCACAGAATAAGACATCAGAGCGTCTTGATGGAGTTGCCCTGCTTCATACCACTGCTATTCTTGCCCCTAGAAGGCACTGGACACAAACCATATTTGACAAACAGATCTCTAGGGGAGAATGTTGCACAACCACCTGCAGAAACCAATTCAATTGCACAGAATAGAATTTGAACCTCTTTTAAATGATTTAGGCCACTTGAGAGTTTTAGAAGTCAGTTCCCAAATTAATTTAGCATTTATCTTCCAGACAGGCTATTACAGCTAACAATAAACTCCCATTAAAGGAATTTAGATGAATGCAGCTGAGGAAAGGAGGTCCTCATTTCTCATCCCACTTGACTTTTCTTTAGCATTTCACACTGTTGACCAGCCACTCCTGCTCCCCACCCTGCCCTGTTCCTGCATGTTTCTGGGTCTCTTCCTACCTATCCAACTGCTCAGCCTCAAGCCCAGTGTCTGGCACATAGTAGGCATTCAATAAATATTTTTGAATCATTGAATGTTTCTTCTTAGTCTCTTCTCTACTGACACTTTAATTTTCACCCAATACTTAAAGGTGGACACCCCCCCACCACAAGTTTCCATCTCTGGCTGTCTTCTCCGTCTGTCCCCTAAGCCCCAGATTTTCAACTGTCTACAAAACCTCTAGGTGTGTTGGAGGCAATTAAGGGTCAATATGTCCCAAACGGAACTCATTATCTTTAACTTTAAAGTTACACTCATTCCTGTGTTATAAATGTAAGTCTACAGTTTCACCATCCCTTCAGTAGCCAGGGCTAAAACCCTTCAGAGCATCTTCAAATCCTCTCACTTCTGCACCCTCCCCAATGTACAATCAGTTGTCAGGTCCTATCAGTTTCCTCTCCATGTTTTCTTTGGCTTCTGTTTCCTAGTCCCCATCCTCAATGTCACTGTGCTTCAGTTGTGTATTTTCTGCATTCTTATCATTAACATTCCCTATAACAATTTATCCCTCTAATTTATTTATGCTGCTATCAAATGTAACTCAAATCATACATTTATCCCTCTCAAGAAAACATTCTTTATCTGTATAAATCACTTGTTGGTTTACAAAGTTCTTCCATATACTCTGTATCAGTTAAGAATGCTTTTTGGCTGCAGGTAACAGAAACCCCAACTAACCAGGACTCATACAAGTAGAAGGCTATTTTTCTCACATAAGTCCAGAGGTAGGTGGTTGCTGGCATTCATTTGTCGGTGCTATCAGGAGTCCAGACCCTCTTCCAGTTTCTCTGCACTGCCACCCATCCTTAACATGTTGGCTTTACATCTTCACTATTGCCAGTAATTCAGCTGCAAGATGATTATCAGAGCCACAGGTATCATGTCTGCATTCAAGGAACTCGGGAGAAGCAAACAGTATTAGTAATGTCTGTAGCTTTTCTTCAGGAAAGAAAAACTCTGCTAGAAGCCCCTCAGCAGTCTTTTGTGTATGTATTATTAGCCATAAGTGTGTGTCTGTCATGTGGCCACCTCAAGCTTCAAGGGAAGCTGAGCAAGTACTTGGCTTTTCAAGCCTCTGTTGTAGATGCAGGCAAGGGAGAAAGGGGCTGGGAATAGATGCTGGGTTATCCAGCCCACAGGGTTTGCCACATTCCCCTTTTATTTGATCATTGCTACAACCTTATGAATAGGATATTCAGCTTCGTTTTCAGGATAAGGAAATTGAAGTCCAGAGAGATTAAGTGACTCACCCAAATGTCACAGATAGGAGGTGGTAGAGTCACAGATCCCACTTTATGATTTCTACTGAGATCTTTACCACACCATTGCTGTATAAAATGCAACCCTACCTTGGGGAGTATTCCAAGCTCCAGGTAATTCAAAGCCCAAAATACCTTTCCAGATTCATCTCTCACAACGCCCCTTCACATTCTTCATGCACCATCCAATTCTTGGTTGCTCCTCAATTATGTCAGATAACTGCAGGCCCCAACTCCTTTGCGTGTGCTGATCCCTCAACTTGCAATGACCTTCCTTTCCCAACCTTGCCCCAACACCCTGAGGCTTCATTGATCAAATTGAATTCATATTACACTTCAAGATCCAGATTAAATTCTGCCTTCTGGCTGAAGCATTCATTAATTCATCAATCATATCTATTCATTATTTCTGCCAGAAGCCCCAAACTCTATTGCAGCACTTTTTTTACTCTATAGTTGCTTCTTTTCCTATCTGCCTCCTTAGATCATAAGCTCTTTGAAGGATTCTGACTCTTAGTTATTGCTGTGCCCCTGTACCCAGCACCGGATATAGCACCAGGGACAGAGAGCACAGCCAGTAAGCATTTTCTTTGTAATAGCTTTATTGAGATATAATTCACATACTATACAATCTTCACATTAAATGTAACGGTTTTCAGTATATTCACAGAGTTGTGCAACAATCATCAGAATCACTTTTGGTATAGTTCCATCACCTCAGAAATGAACCCATATCCTTTATCTATCACCCCACAATTCCTTATCTTCTCCCCTAGCCCTAAGCAACCATTAATTTACTTTCTGTCTCTAGATTTGCCTGTTTTGGATATTTCATATAAATAGGATCATATTATATGTGGCCTTTTGTGTTTGTTTTTTTCACTTAGCATAATTTTTTCAAGGTTTGTCCATGCTGTAACATAGATCAGTACTTTGTTTCATTTTATGGCCAAATAATATTTCGTCGTATGGATATACCATATTATTTTATCCATTTATCAGTTGATGGACATTTGTTTCCACCTTTTGGCTATTGTGCTGCTATGAACAGTGGTGTACAAATATCTGTTTGAGTCCTTGCTTTCAATTCTTTGGGGTATATTCCGAGAAGTGGAATTACCAGGTCATCTTACAACTCTGTGCTTAACCATTTGAGTAACTACCAACCTGTTTTCCACAGTAGCTGCACCATTTTACATTCTCACCAAAAATGTATGAGGGCTTCAATTTTTCCACACCCTTGCTAAGTTTATCATTGTCTGAATTTTTTATTATAGCCATCCTAATGAGTGAGAAGTGATATTTCACTGTGGTTTTGATTTTATTTTATTTTCCCTGATGACTAATGATGTTGAGAATCATTTCATGTGCTTGTTAGCCATTTGTATATTTTCTTTGAGAAAATGTCTCTTCATATTCTTTGCGCATTTTTAAATTGAGTTGTTTATCTTTTTATTTGTGAGTAAGAGTTCTTTATATATTCTAGATATACTTCCCTTATCAGATACATGATTTGCAAATATTGGCCAGCAAGCATCTTTAAATAAGGGAATTCCAAAATTACTATTTAAAATTTCAAATGTTCCTTGTAAAAGCTAACAGACACACTCCAGCAGAGTTTCTTTTAAAATAATCATCCACAAATCCCCATTTCTTGATAGCTTTTCTCATATAATTGGAGCTGGATATCCAGGGGAAACATTGAACTGAATAGGAGCAAAGCACACTTCAGAATCCTGCAAATCTTCTGAACAGACTTCTTTATGTTCTGAAAAAATAAAGCAGAATATCAACAACAAAACCTCAACTATTATCAGTTATGCCAAATTAGTCCTAAAATGAAAGTAGTAAATTATAAATGGAAGCAAACATCTGGCCATGAACTTGCCAGCCCCTCCTGACCACACGGTGTTTCCACTCTAGGAATAGCCAGCCTTACAGCCTTAGCAATTTGGCAAAGTTTTTCATCAGCCCCAAGGTACTTAAAGACTTCTAACTTTTCATCTAAGTCTTAACACTTTTTCCTCTTTTCCACATCATTGATTGTCCTCTTCCCAGAGTTATCTGGCTGATAACATCTGGTTATTTTGACAACTCTATTGAAGAGAAGAAGGTAGCATCACATAAAAAGTATCCCAAGAATGGAAAAATAAGCACCACATGTACTCACCAGCAAATTGGTTTCACTGATCAACACCTAAGTGAACATATAGGAATAACATTTATCAGGCAATGGGCAGATGGGAGGGGGGAGGAGGGGATGAGTATATACATACATAATGAGTGCGATGCGCACCGTCTGGGGGATGAACACGCTTGAAG